>VXBT01007749.1:0-58189 GCA_013400235.1 Oriolus oriolus
AAATTATAACAGCCATGAAGTTGCCCTACACCTGGCAGGGCACAGTAAGGGTTAGCAGCTTCCCAGGGGCCAGGACCATGGGAATTTCCCAGGGCAGCAAGACAGGACTTCACAGCGAGGGCTGTCTCACTCCTGTTGCATTAAGGGTGTTGCCTTGCTGTTTACAGTTTTTCAATGTTTTTAATTCTGTAGCTAAGAGTTCTCACACACTTTCTGTAAACATAAGCCATGTTATGTCTAACCGATCAAATGTTTTCATTCCTTCTCCTAAGGCGGAGAAATTTGATTGATTTCTCCTTTGACCTATGTGGTTGAAGGGTAGTAATTGTCATTTTCCAGTCAGTGAAGTTTTCTAAAAGTGTATAAAAATAAAGAAGCCTCCCTCTGAGAGGGGGCTTGGGGCTCAGTTCTCTCTTTCAGAGCTGGTGTCTGTGTGTTCCTTCGTGTCCGCGTGTGACAAAGGGTACAGGAATTTAGCAGAAAATAAACCTCCCTGTGCTCCAGCTGGTCTTCAGATATCAGAAGAGCTGGTTTTGGCTGGGCTAAACTTCTGATTATAGCCAGTTTAGCACTGTAAATCTGGTTGAGCTAAGAAGAAGAATTTGCATGAGCACAGATACACAAATAATCCCATTTACCAATTTAGTACTCTAGGTATGATCACATTCAATATGGATTTCCTCAATCCAGATTCATGAATAGTGTGGTTTATTGAAGCAGCAGGAAAGCAAGTTCAGGACTGTTGGGGACACATGTACTAGTTAAAGAGTGTTAACATGCGGCATAACAGAAAGTATAGTGAGGGAGATTTTCTAGCACAATATATACATATGCACAAATGCATATTCATGGATCTACGTGAACACAGTTGGAGGCAAAAAGCTTACCTAAAGGAGCCCTTTTGGGGTGGAGGAGAGACACAGCCCACTGACAGCTCCCAAGCAGGCAGAGACATGTTACTCCTCCAGAGGTGTTTTCTCCCTGCAACCTGTTCAGCTCTCCCCTTTCACACCACAGATTCTGTCCTGTCCCAAGGGAATGGGACATGCCAGAATGATGTTTTTTGAACAATCTCATTTTATAGGTGGGATTTGGCGACATATGCTGTGCATACTTTACATGCCCCACGTTCTCCTTCAGCGCATCCTGCGGGGTATGTAAATTAATATCTAAATGGGGCTTAATGAGCACTGCAGTTACTTCCACTCAGGATTTAGAGTTGACAAAAATAGTAAACACTTTGGTCCTGCTCCATGTTCTGAAGTGGCAATAAAGGCTTTCTCATCAGAGGGTCATTGCACCTATCATTTTCTTCTTAATGAACTAGACTCCCAGCAAGGCTTGTTTTTCATGGTGAAGGGAGTGTGGCCACTGACTGGTACAGAGGGCAGGTGAAACAACCTCGGGCTGTGAGACCTTGCTTCAGTCCAGGCATCATTCAGCTGATAGTCCTCACTCAAGCCAGGTGCAAGATGAACAAGGGGTCCAGCTCAGGTTTTCTCAATCAGTCTCCAAAATTCTTCTCTGTCTTAAAGCAACACTGTACAATTCTGACCCTTTACTACAATTCCACAGCTGAAGAGCTGGGCAGGATGAGGGGACAGTAGGGCAGCCTTGGGCCTTGGGCATCTTCCTGGGGATGGGTTGGTACCCACAGAGGATTGCTGCAGCTTTATATATATAAAGCACGTGCTTTAGTTGAAACTAAAAAGACTCAGTTGACTTGAATTTTAAGTGTGCTACTTGCCCACTTTTACTGGACAGCACCACTACTGTCACTGGGAAAGAAGGACTCAGAGTCCCTACAGCAACACTTTTGTAGCTTTATTGAAAGTAAACTGTGCCTTTTTGAAAAATATGTTACTCCAGGGATTGTCTGTGACTTCAGAGATTCTGTTAAAGGCCACCAGTTCATGGATAAAGCGCACTGTGCATTAATAAATCAAGTCTGTTCCCTTTCACTGTAACCATGTATTCCCTGCCAAGCCCCTCAGGTACTCTGCAGTTGGTAAGAATCCATTCTTGTTCTCTCAAAGGCTCCGAAGTCTCAATGACCAACCTGCAGCTCTCTGAAACAGAGAAATGATGCTTAAGGTGATAATAACAGAAAATACAAAAACTGATAATCCCAGAAAACAAGATCTGACTAACAGCAGCAGTGGCCTGATAGGGAAGAAGCATCCAGGAGTGCACATGCACCTGAACCCTTTGGAAGTGATAACAAAACCCCACTGACTTGTAGCAAACTGAGCTTTTAGCACTCATATTTAGCAATTCAGCTGCAGATTTAGTGGCAAAAAGCAAGATATTTGTATGCAACGCTGACTAGCCAAGAAATGGGACAACAGCTCTGGCAGTGAGCACAGAACAAAGGCGTGTTGAGCTGGATCCACATGCGCTGCACAATACACTGGCTGCGTTTGTACAATTAGCCCATCATGACGTGAGTCACGGGTAATAAAGAGCTGTCTGTAATCCCCCGCAGCAGCAACAAAGCATGAGGAGCTGTGGCTGTGCCTCTGCAGGCAGGATTCCTTAAAGGACAATCAGGTCACTCGACATGTGTTTGGCATCTGTACGGCCAAGCAAATAACTCGGCCAAACACCTGGGAACATCATGGGACTGGTAAAAACAGATGTGTGACTAACAGGAAAATCCTGCAAGCCCAGTTTCCTTTCCATTGCTTTCAAAAGTGCCCATCATTTCCCATGCACTCACTGGTGCAGATAGACCTATATCATATTTTTGTAATCAAACTCATTTTATAAAAATAAAGTAAATGTTGTGCTACTCTCGCTGAGGGCCAGATGTGTGTGGATTAGTGTGAGCAAGATGTTTTCCAGAAAATGGTATCTCAGTTTATCACGACTTCAGTCTCAGCCAGCATATATTATCCTTTCATACATCTATGAGAATGCTCTTTTGTTTAGCTGCACGCTTTGTTCTTTTGTGAATACTTGCAGAGGCAGATGTCGTTTTGGTTAGTTTGACAGAAAACCAACAGCTCCCTCCTCTCTGCCACTCCAGTGATGACTACCAAGGCTCAGTGGGTTGCTGCAGGGTGACAGGCAGGAGGCCATGGAAGACAGAGCAACAGAACTTCAGTTTCAAGTCCAGGAGACTGCTGTCAACAGCTTGAAGCTCCCTGAGAGGTATTGAAGCTCCCTGAGAGGTGTTGAGTATTAGTAGTTCTCCATAACTTGAAAGAGACTGGAAATCACTGATCTGAAGGATTTAAACCCAGGAAAATCTAGAACCTAAGTTTATTGTTCTCTTCCTAGGTCCTTCCTAGGTAGCTTGCTTAGTTCAAGCTGATAGTCCATTCTGTAAAACTAGGTCATGAAGAAGACCATCACTCCTTCAGCCCTCTGTGTTTCCAGCAATGGCTGAAACATTTCAGGTTAATGTTTTCTGAATAATCCTACTTCCAGGAAATAACTGATTCTATGAGTAGGTTTGTATTAATTCTCACAAGGAAACAACAATTTCACTGAACTGTTAATTCAGTTATCACCCTTGTTGTCGTTTGCCATTGTTTTTTAAGATGTTTTTATGGGACCTATAGTGCTGACTGCTGATATCTAAAAATCCTGAAATTCACTTGTCTTTTGATTCATGCAAAGACCTTTAAATCAACAAGGAAAGATCTTTCTATAGGAAAAGTACGGGCAAAATCTTCATTCTAAAGAGCTGATGAATACAAAAAAAAATCATTGGCGTGTCAATATTAGGCTTAACACTCATTTTGCACTTGCCAGCTGAGCTGGTTTTATAGGAATTGCTTAAATAAAGGACACAGGAGGAAGTTAATTCCTAGAAATGTTCTGTGCTCAGCATCAAGAAAATATTTGTAAGTCTGGACAGGTCGAGCTAGAATTGTTATTGCTCAGTCTTATCAGACACAGATTAAAAAGGGATTTAGAAAGAAATATTGTTTACATTTAAGCAGGAAGTACATAAGCCTCCCAGATTGTTTCTGTGTCACACACACTCTACTCCCATCCCATGATGAGCAGAAAACATAGTATCTCTGGGATAAGATAGCCTGACCCTGGGATGTCTGTATTTTGTTGGAACTGTGGACATTTCCGAAATATATACATTCTGCATGAGACAAAAAGTAAAATAAAATCGTCCCCCAGAATAAGAGTTCTTCAAGTCATACACTTTAAAATAAAATGTACTATTCTGTTTTCATTTAAACTTTTTAATAACATGTATCACATCCTTCAAATGTATTCTTTTGCTTTGAATAGACGCATTAGTCTGAATCCTAATGCTGCTGGGGAAAAAATAATTTGTGAATTATAGTGAATAGTACAATTGAGTGAGAAAGGACACAGGTCACTAATGGATACTTAAAAGAAACTCCACCACTTATAAATTGCCCCTGCTTGGACAACCCATCATATGACATAACTCTTCTGACTATGACAAAAAATCACTCCTTTCTTTTCTTGCACGTGTATGGCTTATGAGTAAAATGGCAATATCTCATTTGTGGACCCACTGAGGTCCCTTCCAGCCTTACCCATTCCGTGATTCTATGATTTACAGTGGTAGATCTCTTCAAGAGAAATGAATTAATTCTTTTCCTTCTGAACAAGAAAATAAAAGCCGTATCCTTTTCTATCCATGATCCAGGGGTCCTTAGCTGGGCACTCAGAGCCCATGACAAGACTTCTTCAATGCTCAACTGTGGAATCACCCTCTTGGGTTTGGGAGATGCTCCTGGTGCTGTGTCTGGCATGCAGAGCTACTTTTAGAGGAGATCACAGTTTTAGTCAGAATCTTCAATTAACACATCTTTGCTTGCAACAAACTTCTGCTTTAGTCCATTATCACTGACTTTTTTACGTGTCTGCACTTGTAATTCTTCCAGTGTGAGCCAGCTGACTCCCTCACTGTGGAAATTTGGCTTTCTAGACCTTTTTCCCTCCCTGCACGCTGACGACATTTCAGGGCTCAAAACCTTATCATTATACAGAACAGTCTTCTCATAAGAGGGAGATTCTGGCACCCCTCCTGGTGTATGGGGGAGCTACTTCAGCCACGTCTGTTTAGCTCTTGAAGGGTCAACTGCTTGGCTGACCAGGACACTAGAAGACACTAGAAAAGCATGAAGGTATACACTTTGAGATTAAGAGTTGAATCCTCCTTCCCTGGCTACAGGCCTTTTTCTGATGTGTTATGGACATCCAGGGAAGAGAGAACTGGCTGATGGCATACCATCAAGGAAAATGGATCTTGCCCAACATCACATCCACTGAGCCTTGCTCCAACACTGGAAAAGTGAAATTTTTTGCCAGATACAGTTATTGTAATTTGGAGGAGAATCCTGGTCTAGCAGACTCCTCTCTTTGATTTTTCTGGACTTGAACAGAGACGAGACCTATCAATAACAAGGTCTCAGGGTAACTTTAGTATGTCTTTGGCAGGTAAGTGCTATTGCCAGGCATCTTTGGCATACAGAACCATGGGAAACTTGCAGAAAGATCAGAAAACTGCCAAAGGCTGGAAACCTGTCCTGTTTGAGTCCTTTGGGTTTAAACAAGGGACAAGAGCCCTCTGTTTGATTTTCTTTGGTCTTGGGCAAAGTGAAGAGCCTCTACTGGATCTTACCTGACCTATTAAAGGCAAATTCACACTATTCATGTAAGCTCATGTTATCAACTTGTTCTGCTGTAGTAGATAATATGTGGCCTCTCCAACCCTGAAAATATATTATCTGTAGCCTAGGCTCCTCATGGAAAGGGACAGGGCTTATTGACCTAGAAAATGTTTGTTTCCTGGCTTCCTAAGGGGGTGTCATTGTTATCTTCTGGCCTTATCTTGTTGCTAATACTTTGCCATGATGGCTTGTAATGTGCAAGTTACCTTAAAATTTCTTTATTGCTTGTCCCTTTGTCAAGAGCAATTGTCTGACCAAAAACGGTCAGTTTTGTAATGTTCTTGAAGGAATCAATACATTTGTGCTGTCAGAAACATCTGTGACCTCTTGCCCCTCATGATATTACTGGGGCCTTTTTCCCCCCAGTGTCAGTCTTACCTCCTGAAGGACTCCAGATGCAGGACATACAGTAGGAAACCACATAGGTAAGGTGAAATATAGGAAAGAAGAGAAAATGCTGGTGGATTTGTGAAATTGTACTTTTGAAGAGAGTCTGTTGCAGATGGAGTGATGCACTTTGATGCACTTCACTTGTAAGAAACAAGTTATGATATACCTTGTTGATATAAAAAACTTCAGGGATAGATGTGACTGTTTTAACAAGATTTGATAGCAAGGTACACTCGACCATTCACAATGCAGAGGGCAGAGTCAGACAAAGCTGTCAGGGAGGCCCATTCACTGAGCCACGAGTTTCAGACAGGGCCTGCTTGCTTTCTAGACTTCTCAGAGAGGAGTCCAGGTAGGGCTGGATCCAATCCCAGCAGCTCAGACTTGGACAGTGGTTCATGTCTGAAGGCTTATATNTCTCATATCTGGTATTTTTCACTTATGTTATGGTGTTGTAACAAAAATAAAGATTCATTCTCTCTCTGGACTCGCTTGTGGCTGCATCTCTGAATCCCCCTACGCCTGCTACACTAATCACTTACTGAGAATGTGCTGCTGCAAGGGATGGCTCACCCTTGAGGTGTAACCTGGACAGACATTCCTGCTCAGGAGGAGATCCTGGTGTGCAGCCCAGTTCCCTGCAGGAGAGCCCCCGGGCCCTGGGCTGCCCACAGTTTATGGGGTGAGGTGAGTGGCTTACAGCCACATCTGCACAGCGGCAGGATGTGTGGGTCACTGGTCCAGGCAGCCCTTGGCTGCCAGGTTTCATCCATGCCCCAAAGTCCAGAGTAAGCTGGATACAGCCATCACAGCCCCCACTGGTGATTATAATGCCAGCTGGGGCTGGTGCTGGGGGGAGCACACCACCACATAGGCCAGGGAAAAGGATGGATTTTGGAAAACGATGCACATGGGGGCTTGAGCAGACCCATCCAGAGGAACAACATTAATGCCACGTAGGCTCAGTAATCATGCACTGTGCTGCTGTGCACTGGAAATACAGCTAGTTCCAGGCATGATCTTCCCTCATAGAAGCTCGCTCTCATGTCTGTAGTGATGGTTTCAAGTTGGATTCAGGAGGTCCCATGTATTCTCAGCAGCATCAGATAAACCATGCAGCGTGTGACGGGCTGTGACGATGCACACAGTGCTTGGGGGATGCTGACAGCAGGCAAGCGCCTCCTGGCTCTGGTGTGTGCCTGGAGACATGTGCCATACCCACCCTTCAGCAGCTGGCTGGGTGCTGGGTGAGGGCTGGGATCAGGTGAGCAGAAGCACAAGGATGCACTGGCACTGGGTTTGTAGTGCCACCCACCATGTAGACTCTTCTTTGTAAGGAGGAAGATATCTGGCCCAGGCTGAAAGTAGATGCTATGTCAGAATTCACCTGTACGTGTTGTTTTTAACTTTATGGATGTATTTTCTTCTGGAATTTTAGTCTTTATTAGTGTAATCACTACTTGTCCTTAGAAAGAAAATATTCTGAGATAAACCTTTTTCATTTCTATAATCCTGTGTTGCTTGCCAAGTCAAACTCCTCCACAAAGTTCAGGCTCAGTAAGTTAAGCACTCTTGCATTTTTAAAAATAAATTCTTCAGGAACTAGTTGTATAAACCCTTTGGTCATTTCTCCCTCCAGCTAATATATTCTAAGCCAAAGAGTTTTAGGGCCAAAGTGATGTTGAATGATGCCAATTAAACTCCAGATGTTCAACTTTTTCAAAAGCAGAGTGAAAGATTTGGTTCACAGGTGCTCCAAGCTGCTTCCTCTTACAGGCAGGTACTTGCAATCAAAACAGAATTTAGGGGACAAGATCTATCTTTGTTTATGCTGGTGCACAGCTGTGGCAAAACAGTGAAAACTGCAAGTGGAAATGGGTGTGTTTCAGAGCCCTTTCAATTGCTTTGTACAGACCTGGTGTCAAAGCAGGTGTCAGACCTCTCTTGCTTCGGCTTTATATTTGGAAAGAGATGGCTGTTGTTAAGCATGTGCTTGCTTGTGATATTCCACACTGGAGCTGAGAGAGATATGGATTTCAGCTCTCAGAAACTCTTCCATATTTCTTTTAGGATAAGCTATTTTTCACAGCTGAATTCAACATTTGGAATGATAGGCTTACAGACATTTCAAAGCATTTCTTTAGTTATATCTCAAAAAAACATTACAGTGGGAACTTAAATATTTCAGGATCATACAATATGCTGTGTTTTAGAGCCCAGTTAAGTAACTGAGGTTTCTTTTCTTGGTATCTGACCTAATCATAAATGTCCTTATTAAACTAAATTTGTTGAAGCCAGAAACATTATTTATGTGAATATGTTCATGCAAAATTAATTTCATTTTCAGAGATTCATTTCTCAAATTTAGTTATTTTTCCTAAAATAAATTAAAAATATGTTTTAAATGTTAATAATCTAAATGCTCATGAGTAGTGCTATAATAAACCAGTCTTTTAACAGGCTGCAGATGTTTACTTTAGTGAAGGAATAGATTTAAGCTTTGAGTCTCCAACAGGCCATGTGGAAAGAAAAAAAATGGGTCAGATTCAATGTTGATTTGGGTATGTTTTCATGGCATTCACCCTCTCAGCCTCAAAGCACTGATTTATACCACATGGAACTTCACAAGATTTTTTTTTTTCTGCACAAACCAAAGCTTTACCACCAACCTTATGCAGAACCTAGCATCATAGGAAGGCTGTGGTCTTGCCTGGGGAGCAAGGCAGTACAGGAAAACTGTTGCATGCACATAAAGGCAAATATTGACTGAGAAAGAGACAGGCAAGCAATCCTGCCTGTGTGAGGTGCAGGAGCCCGGCTGCTTGGCAGTGACTGTGTGCTGTGCCCACGCAGATCTGTGCCTGGCAGTGCAAAGTGCAGCCAGGTTAAATTAAAGGGCTCCGAGCAATGATTAAACGAAGGCGGAAGTCTGATTGTGTGGATGGCTGATTGTGTGGGTGACTCAGAGCAGGAGGAAGCAGCCGAGGATGGGGACAGTGTGAGGAGGTCTGAAGGCACCGTGCAGCTTGTGGAGAGAGGGCGGCCACACTGGGCTGGCTTCTGAACTTTTGCCCATGCTCAGCAATAAGCCAAGGCAGAGGGTTTGGGTCTGTAAAAGCAGTGTGGCAGACATGGCTGTGATCTGAAACGGAACACCTTTACAAAGCAGCCAGGACAGGAATCCAGGGGACAAAAATGCTGAAAAAGTAAAATGCTATTTCATATTATATGTATGAACTCCTTTGAGGTAAAAGTCTTTGCTTCCCTCTACCTAGTTTAAAAGATCCCAGTTTAAAGCAGACATCCACCACACTGATGAGATTAATATGATAGCTAAGAAGTATTCAGTGTTTCCTGAGATGGGAACACCTACTGCTCCAGTAGAAAGGTCTCAGATGTGGATAAGATATAAATACTCATTCTCCACACTACACATCAGCTGCAGAGTGCCAACGTTGTGAAGACTGGTCTATAAAAAGTGACAGCCTAACCAGCCAGTACAGATTTTGTGATAATCCAGATCCTTTCTCTGGAAATGGGTGGGATTATGTCCACCCTGACATTCTTGTTTCCTAGCTGCAAGAGCACTGCCATCACCGTGATGCTACCCAGCAGGCCTAATTACAGCAGGCTCTGCAAACTGACCATTGAGTAGCCTCAGGAGACGGAAAATTTATAAATTAATAATACCAGTAACACAAAAAAACCCAAAACCTAAACCAAACTAAAAGTCAACAGATGCAAGGTAAGCATCTTTTAAAATATTAAAATTAATTTTGCATAAGGCTGAATAGACACCTACCTCATTCTAGAGGAAATAAATTTCAATATTCCTAATAAAAATATTCATACTTCTTTTTTCTTTCCCCACATTAAAAGGTCAAGACTAGCTCTTTCTCTATGTCCTTTCTGAGAAACCTTATCATATAATACTTCTTGATAAGAACACAATAACTAAAGGTATATTGGTCACAGCACCCGCAGCAATTTTCACCTACAACTTTTTTTTATTAGAACTCCTTCTATTTCTATATTATTCTTCATTCTATATTGTAAATTCAGAGATTATGGATATGTATCAGTAGTAGCTCTAGGAACATCCAAGAGTACCTTATATGCAGTCCATTTATTAAATCAGTGGGAGTTTATTTTGGTATATTGCCTCTCTCTAGATCTTTTGGTGTTATGTTTAGCAATTTGAGCCATTTTCTTTCATACTGTGAGCCTGTACATGTGACACTGAGAAGTCTAACAGCTTGTGTAGTGTCCTGTAAAAAAAACCAGGCAGAATCAGCTGTTACAGACTCCACCAGAGACTCAAGGATGAAATAAATTCACATTAGTATGGTAGGTGTAGCTAAAACAATGAGTTTTCTTCTGCTGCAAGAAGTGTTGTAACTATTGCAGGTAGTTAATGCTTCCATTTGTATCCACCGAGAAAGACTATTTTCCATCACAGTTGAATCACCACATTCAATGACATCCTTATGAATTCGGACAATAGTGATGTTATTATTTTGGGCCTTTCTATATTTAACATTTATTTTATATTAAAGGAGGACACGGTGTTTTCAGCCTTACAGACTAGTGTTCCTGTCAGGTATTGCTGATTGCTGAGAGATAAAAAGAGGAAAATGTTCCACTTCAATGTTCCCTACCCTAGAGTTCAAATCCATCAATTCCATAGCATACTGTGCTGGTTTTGGCTGTGCTAGAGTTAATTTTTTTCACAATGGCTAGTATATGACTATGTTTTGGATTTGTTCTTGTGGTGGTTTGACCCTGGCTGGAGGCCAGATGTCCAGCAAAGCCACTCTATCACTGCCCTCCTCAAGTGGACAGGGTAGAGAAACTATAATGGAAGTCTCACAAGTTGGGAAAAAGACAGGGAGAGGTCACTCACTGATCACTCTTATGTGGAAAATAGACCCAACTTGGAGAAATTAATTGAGTTTTTTACCAATTAAATCAGAGTAGGAGGATGTGAAGTGAAATAAGTCTTAAAAACACCTNNNNGAAATAAGTCTTAAAAACACCTTCCCCCATCCTTTCCTGGGGGTGCATGGGAAGCTGGGATGGGACACAGCAGGGACAGTTGACCACAAGGATATCCCATTCCATATGGTATCATGCTCAGCAGATAAAGCTGGNAGGAAAATGTTCCACTTCAATGTTCCCTACCCTAGAGTTCAAATCCATCAATTCCATAGCATACTGTGCTGGTTTTGGCTGTGCTAGAGTTAATTTTTTTCACAATGGCTAGTATATGACTATGTTTTGGATTTGTTCTTGTGGTGGTTTGACCCTGGCTGGAGGCCAGATGTCCAGCAAAGCCACTCTATCACTGCCCTCCTCAAGTGGACAGGGTAGAGAAACTATAATGGAAGTCTCACAAGTTGGGAAAAAGACAGGGAGAGGTCACTCACTGATCACTCTTATGTGGAAAATAGACCCAACTTGGAGAAATTAATTGAGTTTTTTACCAATTAAATCAGAGTAGGAGGATGTGAAGTGAAATAAGTCTTAAAAACACCTTCCCCCATCCTTTCCTGGGGGTGCATGGGAAGCTGGGATGGGACACAGCAGGGACAGTTGACCACAAGGATATCCCATTCCATATGGTATCATGCTCAGCAGATAAAGCTGGAGGAAGAAGAAGGAAGAAGCAGACATTCAGAGAGACGCTGTTTGTCTTCTCTAGTAATCAATACATGTGATGGAGCCCTGCTTTCCTGGTGAAGGCTCAACACGTGCCTGTCCAAGGGAAATGCTGAATTAATTTCCTGTTTTACTTTGCTAGCATGCATGGCTTTTGCTTTACCAAAACAATCTTTATCTCAACACAAGTTTTGTAGCTTTTACTGTTCTGATTCTCTTCTCCTTCCCACTGGGACTAAATGGCTGGGTAGTATTTAGTTGCTGGCTGCAGTTAAATCATGATGCACCCCTTTACAAATATCCACTATTTAATCATCTTGGCTCTCCACATGAGCTGTGTAAGTAGGACATACTGCAATCCTCATTCTACAGATAAAGAAAATGCTATCAAATAAATTAATTACCCCACTGATGAAGCTGAGAAATGAAAAAAATCACTATTAAGAGCCTGCACTTCAGACTACCCAAGTGGACAAGCCACCTGGGGCTGTTCTCTTGTGATCTGCCCATGAAGGCAGGCTGGCTTGCCTGGTCCTGGGCCATGCCAGCCAAGACACGTCTTACATTCTGGGTTGGAAGAGATGTGGGACAGTGATGCCCAGACCAGGTGTAGGTGGGCAGGACCAATTGAGAGACTCAGGAGGGTGGCAGCAGGGATGGCTGAACCTGCTCCAGGAGCCCTTTAGGAGGGTCTAGGCTGGTCCATGACGGAAGCACTGCAGAGGCTCTTGTAACAGTTAATAACTGCTGTGATGAGCAGGTTTTGTGGTACTTCTGAATCCAGAACCATACCGTGTAACACCTCCTTCAGAATCATCCCATACACAGGCATCAGGACACCACAATGGTACATGACTGACACTCTCAAGATTATTTAAACAACTAAAACCACAGAGGTTTATTTTCTTGATAAAGGGTTAAAAAGCCCCAGCAAACTGACCCTTGACAATGTTGACTTACCAGAAGATAGAAAGCTCATGCATGCTGGTGGCCCAGTCTCCCAAAGGCATCCTTGGGATGACTGGGTGGCTGCATGGCTATCTGTCTGCCTGTGCATGGGCAACTGCTGGATGCTGTGGAGTTCAGACATAATAGATAATGGACATACACAGAATATGAACATGTAGGGTTTAAGGAGGCTCAGCTTAAAATTTCATTAACAGATTGAAGACTATGCATGCTTGATACAATAGACCAATAAATGAAAGAAATTTGTTGTGGTTTTCCATTAAAAACAAAAGCAATAAGCTGCCTTAAATGCATTAGTAAGAGCAACTAACCTCGCATGGCATTGATGTGCTAGGTTTGAAATGTTTACAAACTATGAAATGGGACTGTTTAAACGTCAAGTGTGCTTACAAGATACTAATGAAGTTATGTTATGCATTAAACTAGTCAGTGTTGTCAGACAGCCATTTCCCCCATGTCTGGTGATCTTATAATAGGAGCATTGCAGGCGAAGCAAAAAACAGGAGGATTCGCTGCAGGAAGTGCAGAGTAGTTATGACTAATACATATATATGTAAATGCCACCATTGGGAATAAAGGCAACATCTTTACAGATTTGGTTAGAGAACTGTTTTCCTCCAAAGATGTATCTGAAAGCTCTCATTCACTTCGTTTCTGTTGTACAACATAGAGAAATTGCTTCCAATAGGATTACAGCAATCCTTTTATGTTGTTAGAAACACGGTGAGGTACAACCACCAGGCGTTTGGCCATCTGCAAGTTGAGTCATCTACTGTGTGAAGGGTATGCAGGCTGTGTCTAAGGTTGATGGGGACAGATGAGCTTTTCCAGAGGGTAGTTTGTTGCATGAGGTTTAGGAAATTGTTGCAGGGAAAGGAATCCCAGCAGTGTCTCTCTGTCCCCAGTGATTATGGAGGATCTTACCTGATGAGCTCAGACCAGATGCACACTTCCCAGGTGGCCTGGGTTAGATAGGACAATATTAAGCTCTGATCTTGTTTTGTTTATTGCACAAACAGACACTGTTTCCTATAATAACGTCAATGGCTTTTATATGACAGCTTAGGAGGAGGAAGCTAATGATCAACAGATATTAACTGTTCTATCTTTAGCTCTAGCTCAGTTTAGAGGGAGTTAATGATCAACAGATATTGAACTGTCTTATCTTTATCTCTAGCTAACACTGTACTGTACTTTACATCCAAATTGAGCAAGAAGAGCAATTATAAATAATAATAACATCCTGAAGAGATGCAAGTCCTTCATATAGAACATGAATTCTAGCTGAAATTTATTCAGTTCCCTTAATGCGTACCATAACTTCTAACTGGGTTTCAATTTAAATTAAGAAAAGTAAATAAAAACAGTGCAAAGACTCTCATACATTCTGTAAAATCTGGCCAACTGCACAAAGTAATGTGGCTGTGGACATACATTCTACCTGGTACTTTTGGATTTCAGATAATTACTGTCATGTGGCCCAGAGCTGAGGGTTGCACGAAAAGGCCAGTCCTCACTTTCAGAGCATCCCAGTGGTGGGGGAGAGGACAGTAAGTGAGCGCATTGACCAGCTCTGCGCGTGATGCACACAGTCAGGATTTTCTGTGGCAAGTATAGTGACACACGTGATTAATTGTTAAAATGCATCTTCCTGCCACTGGAGTTTCTCAAACACAATTTGAATTGATTTTCTATCCTTTTAACTGGAGTTTTGCCCAAGACTCAGCTGTAAATTTGTGGATTCAGTCCCAGCAACTGTCAGAAACTTGAAATCTACAGACAATATTGCTGCAGCTCTCCAGGTGGTGGCACCACAACCCTGCTTTTCTCTAAGGCGAAATAGTGCCCTGAAAAAGCTAAGGGAAACAAATACTTTGTTTCATAATATTTGTTCCATTTTTAAATAAGCATTTAAATGCCATTTTAAGAGTCACACTTAAATCATTAGTGAAATACAAAAAAGACTTCTAATCAATTTTAACTTTGGTACTTCATTTCTTCAGGCTTTTAAAAATATTCTGACATTCTGTGCATAAAGACTGTTTAATATTTCGTGCACTATTTGCTCATGTTAAAAAATGATGTGGCAAAGAATAGAGCCAAAGGTCTCCTGCTTGCAAGCAATAATGGAAAAATATATTTGTTTGTAGTATGGGATTGCTGTTCCACTAGAAGGAACACTTGACATTTTGATGAGTGTCTCAAGGGAAAATAGGTACTAACTTCAGAATGTAGTTTTAATTATATTAAGGAGATTAAATTATTCAAAAGCAGCCCACTGGTAAGGTGCAGCTTTTCCTGAAACAGTTTAGTGGAAAATGCCATATTAATCAGTTCAGTATTTCACCCAAATGGCTTAATGATGGGAAGAAGTGCAAAGCACTGTAGTATGGCAAAAAAGAAAAAAAAAAAAAAGAGGAGAGGCAGAATGTTCATGTAAGGGAGTAGGATCATATTTAAATTTCCTCTTTTAAAATTTTTACAGAAGGGAATGACAGTGGGGAGAAGGCAGTAGTGATTTTATTCTTGTTGCGCTGGCACCCACAGTCGCTCTGGTACTGTGCTCAGTTGGACAAAAACAAGATGTACCTGGGAAGCTCAGAACCCCATGAGCTGTGCCATGGCCTTTCTGACTGGAATCAGCATAAATAGAATACACTGTTCACATGTTCACATTTATGCTGGTGGGATGAGAACTCTGGAGAAGGCAGAAGGCAGAAGGCAGATCAAGCATCTCCAGACCCACCCTAGTTTGTCTGCCGTCACTGTTAAAGCGCAAGGCCACATGGATTCACATGAAATATTTTCTCCTCTCTTCAGAAAGGTAAAGGCCAGACATTTGGGTACAACGTTTTTTAAATGAACAAAGAAATTAACATAAGTATGCGTTTTGGTTGTGTTCAAAGTATGCGTTTTGGTTGTGTTCACTGCACTTCTGCAATTCACACACAGATCTGGCCATTTTTGTCTTCTCATGTGCCCTCCATAGGCATTTGTGATATCTCTGTTAATGACACACATTACCCATGTGTTTTGCACATTCCTGTGCCTAAACATGTTACAATCTTGCCCTTTCTCCTCATACTCCCCCTTTCCCATCTTTATCCCCAGACCATCAGAAAAGAGTTTGCACACGTGGTTCAATTCCAACCAGCATGAAGTGAAATGAAGTTGTCAGTCAAACTACTAATGTTACAAAACATCAGAGTGTAGGCTGTGATTTTTCTGAACCAGTGACACACAAAGGTCTCTCCACACAGAGTAGCGATGCCATTAGCAGTACAAGTGACCCATGTGTGGGTGAGCACATTCAGCCAAGAGAAGTGAGGAGTCACACTAAAATTTTTGGCCACATCACTTTGTTTGCTCTTCTTCAAACAGAGGGGAAGCAGTGCAGTCATGGGGCTTTTTGGGTGACTGAGATACCGACAGAGATGACAAACACAGAAAAACAGGAGGATGCTGGAAGTCTTCTTTTGACTTACTGCTGCTGAGATACAGCCAAATTGTGCTATCAGGATTTTGCTAATGTACGCATTCCGAGACAGTGCCGATAGGTTCACAAAGTGGTTAATGAAGTAACTGGCAACATGGATTTGCCAGGAATAGACCGTGTCAGACCAGACTAATTTCCTTCAATGACAGCATAAGTAGCTTTGTGGTTGGGGGAGAAAGTGGAGATGTAATATCTCGGCTTTAGTGTGTTTATTTGTGCTGTCCCCGTGGCATGCTCAAAGGCAGACTAGTGCAGTGGTGTCCAGGGGAAACCACCAAAAACCATGACATAGGTCTTGAGAAAACAACCCCCAGGGAACAGCAATCACTGGGTCACCTCCAGCTTGGTCACACATATTGGGTGGCATAGTATGGGCTTCAACCTTGTGATGCCTACTGTTGAATAAAGATTTGGTTGAAAAATGAGAGAGGATGCCTGATGTATTTTGATACAAGTCTAAGCTGGGAAGGATTGTAAATGTTTTAGATAACGGGTGGCATTCAAAAGGATCTCAGTGAAAATGAGATCTAAATGAGTCTAAATGGACTGAAAAAATAGGCTGTGATTCAGTCAGGATAAAAGAAAGTCTCTAGCCACTGACTGAAAAAATGAACTGTAGTGCTGTGAGGGGGCTGGGGCAATGAAACTGGCAGTGGTACCACAGATAAGGATTGGCAGCTTTCAGCAGGTCACAAAACAAACACAAATTAAGCGTGTCATGATGCTGTAGAGCACTTGAAGAAATCCTGCCTTTCTGCCAAAGCGTCAGCTGGACTTCCACTTGTACACGATTCACATAAAGATATAGATTGAGAGAAGTATTTCTCAACCAGCAAAAACAAATGCCAAAGCAGAAGCAGTACAGAGATTTTACATTTCTGAGACTCCCACAGTCAGAAATGTGTTTGTAGAGTAGTACCGCATGCTCTCAAATAGTTGAAATCATTAGGGCTAACCTGAGAAGAAATGGAGGCAAAGGTGTTGGAGATTTTCAGGCAAGGTTAGTGGCGGTAAATGTGTATGGTTTGCTCAGGAAATCACTACAAACAAAAACCTGTGAAAAGTATGGTCACTGGAAATGTTACGCCTACGTAAATAGGGGAGCGATTATGATAATCAGAACTGGAAGCTGAGCTGGTAGCAGAAAGACCCCTGCACTTGTGAACATGGAACATTGCTCAGCAGTGTCCACCAGGGTGTACTGGAAGCCCAATGTACACAAGTCTGCCCTGGCATCGTTCAGTGCCTCAGCAGGGAACAGTCCCATCTTCACGGTTAGTGAGAAAGATAATAGTCATGTCCATTTTTCTCTAGCATTTAAGATGCTTTGAAAAAAATAAAAAACAAACAAAAAGAGCCCTAACTTAAACCTGTTTGTTTCTTTTGTAATCATGTTGTTTACAAATTCTGTAATATCCAGTAGGTTTTTCACTTGTTAGTCTGAATTGATACATGCACTTTTAAATACATATCACTTCCAACTGAGATCACCATATTGGATATCCAAAAGAGAAAAAAAGAAAACGTTACATTTAAATGTTCACAAAGGATTCCTGTTTGCTTCACATTACAGCTTGGGCAACTACCTAATTTCTCCGGTTTAGTCTCACTCCTTTCTCATAACTTCTGGCATTTCTAGCTCATTGTTGCTGAAAAAGAGCGTAGGGCTCCTTTTTGAAGGGAGGAGACCACACACAAACATCACCAGTCAGAGGGCAAACTGTGCCCACAGGGTGTACAAGCTGATGGAACATGTTACTGCTATCACTAACAGACAACTCCTCTCACACACCAGAGTCAGCACTGTGCTTGCTGAGTCACCAGGGTGTCATCCAGAACATCATTCCAGATGCCTTTTTGGAGGTGAAGACATGTTCACTTCTATCACAAGCAGAATAACCTTGGTGTCTCTGAGACTAATAACTAATAAATAGTGAGTCAAACAACTGAGATTGGCCAGGAGGGTTGTGCAGTACAGCAAGCCACATGCAGTACATGGCCACTGGTGCCTTTCCATCTGTTTTCTTCCTCTTTCTTCCTGACTTTGCTCGAGTTCTGCAGCTGGGAGTGTTGGGAGCTATTCCTTCCCTTGCCACTTGCTAACACCGAGTGCACACAACATACTTGGTAGTGATTTGCTGTTGAGATTTAGGCCTTTTGTACCTGTGGGATATCTTATTTTCTAGGGTTTAATTTTTGAGGATAATACCTAATTTGGTCTGGTTTCTGCTCTCTTTATAACTCCACTTACTGCTGGCTTTAGTGCTGTAGCTACTTCTTCAGTGGCAGAGAAATATAAGAAAGATGTTTTGAAAGGACATTCCAGAACTGGATATGTCAGTGTTTTGCTTTTTTCTTCCTCTTCTTTTTTAATACTGCCCTTCAAACCTTTTCTTCAAATATTGTTTCAGTGTCTAGTAAAGAAGCCCTCACTTTTATCCTTAAAAAAAATATAAAATGAACAAAAATCACCTTCCTGCCAGCTGTGACCTGTTGCAGGTTTCTCTGGCACAGAGTGTTGTCTGGATTGAGCTGTGCTGGTGCTGGGTGCCCCCTGGATGGTTCTTCTGTGTAACCACGGCTCCAACCACAACCAGAGTTGTTACTTCTTCATGCAGCTTTACAGCCTGGACCCTCAGTGCACCTCAAGGATTATATATCTTGTCTTTCAGCTTATTTTCTGGGCACTTGAAAACATAAGTTTACATATTTTTTTTAATTTCAGCCATTTCTAATATGCTCAAATGTACGTTGTGATTATGAATCCTTCAGAGCACTGAAAATCTATTTCATGGCAACACAATTTTTTCTTAAGATTTTCAACTGAAATTCTGTATGTGTCTCCCTAGTCTTCATGTTTAGCATTCCATTTTACTCTGATTATTCCTATGGGTACCAATAGGGAGCTACACAGATGCCACAAATGGTGCTTGGCTGCCACTGCTTTTTCTTGGTTATTAAATTCAAAAACTCACACTAGAAAAAGTAGTCATTCTTTCTTTCCAAAGTGTTGACAGTCAGAGGTTTAGCCGCTGCAGCTACTTTGTAATGAGTATGTCTACCCCCTGTCACTTCAAATAATGACCTAAACTCTCCTGTCAGTTTTCTTTGGAAAACTCCCCAGATTTTTCCAAGCTGACATCTCTTTAGAAGAGAGCAGGTTTTCCCCCATGTTCTTTGTCATGAATCCCATCTGGATAAAATCTATGAGGGTACTGAAGACAGAATATTGACAGAACTGATGGGAAATGAAAGCAAAATAAGCTCAGTCTCTCACTTTACTATAATCTTGTAACACAACACTTGGTGTTAAACTGCTACAGAATCACACCATGAAACCTGAGGATTTCACCTGGCCTCTGCAAGCAGACATCACCAAAACAGGAGATAAATGTGAAGGCTGTTTTTTTAATGCTGTATCTGAGTTATAATTATATCTTTTGTTGATTCAGCTGCCATTAAGGATTGCAGGAAAGACAGCAGACAAGAGGTAGAAAGATGGAGAGGAAACCTAATTTAGAACCAAAGGAATCGCAAGAGACTCAGGTGAGCAGTGTCTTGTGACTTCTCTGTGGGGATTCTGAGAGCTGGACTTCCAGGACTGGTTACTGGTAATGATTTTATATGGAAGTGGAGAGCAACTTCTTATCAAAATATGGAAGGAGGACAACTACTTAGAGTGAAAATATTTAATTTATGGAAGCAAGCAAGCAAACAGCCAACACAAAGTGAGGAAAGGGAGAAATGAGAGAAGTATTTCATCTGAAAAAAAATCCCTTGAGTTAGACCAAGAAACAAAGAGTTTGGGTATCTGTTAAGATCCAATTATTAAAATGATAATTATTAGAGAGATGCTTCTACCTGAATTAAGGTGCAAATGAGATATGCTGAAGTCAATAGTACAGCTATTTATTTAACAGTAAATGTGAGGCAGAGGGAGAGATAGGCAAAGGGGTGGAGGGGAAATAAAAAGAGTGACAGAGAAACAGATGAAGTAGAAAAAATACCATGATTCTATAGATTCTGACAACATCCTCTTGGTCCTCTTCCAGTCTTCTCAGTGACTGCAGTCTTGTCGAGATGGTAGTTGTAGACTGTATCCATCAAGTGGTGAGGGAAGAAGTCCACGAAACACCGTGTCTGTGGGGCTTATTATGCTGAGGCTAGGTGGAATGCCTTGTACCTCCCCTGGATGAGGTAATACTGGATCACGGGACACTGCCTGCATATTTATATCCTCCTAGATGTTGCTGCTGTCTCTTAACTTAATGCAGTTGAATCAGTCATGGTCCATCAGCCGAGGTGAATCCCTCATCCCACCCGTGAATGTCCCAGTACTTGGGAGGGGTGTTTCCACAGCTGTGTCATCATGTAAGGCAGGACATCGGCATGATAGGAAGGGTTTATCTCTCCTCGAAGGATTTGCCTGCCTCAAAGGGATCAGCCTTTTCCCTTATCTGGAAACCCAGTTTGTAGCCTCAGGCCCTTCTGCACCTGGGAGGCCACTCTGTGCATATACTGTCTTCAGGTCAGAAGCTTCCCTATGGTTTGTTCATTGTGCAGTTACTGAGAGCAGGAGGTGACATTGCAGGGCAAGTAAATAAATAATAAAAATCTCCCTCATGTGAAGGAGAAAACCTTCAAGGACAAGGGCATCTGGAAGGAAGTGCCACTGAAGAGAACACCAAGGTTCATAAGCAGCTACTGCAGACAAGCTTTCAATTAAAAAGAGAATAAAGAGAAACAGCACAAGAAAAGTGATCCAAGGAGAAAGAAAAGGCAGAGAGGCCTGCATGACTTTTTGTTTTTTAGTACTTCATTTTACTGTTTATGAAGCAAATGCTTAAACAAGCAGCACTGGTGTTGTCAGTAATACTGTAACATTTGCCTTGAGCTCCTTTGTTGCTCAGGGAACGTCAGATTTTCAGTACATTTAGCCTCACCAATTCCTTCACAAATCACTGCTGCTGAATGGTGCAACCACATCAATTTTACTAGCAATGAAATGCTGACAAAATGAATTTTCTCCTGTGCTGTTTCCAGGTATTCTGAATTCAGGGCAATCTTTTCATTAATTTGGTTCAGCAAAAAGCTAAGCTATAAAAACACAGTATTCCTGTAGGATTAAATAATAAAGATCAGCAGTGAGACACAGAAAATACAGCATTTGTACCTTTGTGGATTTTAGTGCAAGTTTTTGTCAACAGAATATTTTTCAGAATATAAACACATAATATTAGCCAGGAGGATAGCAGGAGATAAATGTAAGAGACAAAAAACACTGAAGCTCTCAGTAACTTCACAAGCTGGTGTTGGAACTAAAATTAAATGCCCTGTGCTAAATAAAATGCCTTTGGTCAAGGTATGTCTTGCTATAAATATTTTACGTTGGATAGTAATGACCAGCTTTATTTTTAAGGCATTTGCAGTGACCTCTGAGGCAGACAGTGGAAGGACGCTGGTTGCACTGATTGAAATGTTGTTGCTAAATTCCAGATGAGGGACACAGACATCTCTGTGTCTCTGGCTGTCTCTGGCTAATCCAGCAACTGGAAGTAATGCTATGTGAATGTACCATTTTTTACCCAATGAGAATTTAATTTATCTTTTTCACAGATTAAAGAACAGAAGGGAGAAGAAAATGAGAGGGGAAGCTTATTTCCTTCCTCATGTGTGAGAACTGGAAGTCATTCTAATAAACTTTACCAGGGGTCTCACAACAGAGTAACAGTTATGGACAAAAATATTCCTAAGCCACGGTGGTTCTGCAGTGAGACTGAGTCATCTGGAGACAGACACTTGACTTTTTCCTTGTCTCACTGAAATGGAGATTCTTTTGGGTATTTCACTGATGTTCAAAATCTGATTTGGAAGTCACAAGGTGGTGAGTGACAATGTAAATCCTTCAGGCAGCTAAACTTGCATGAAGCAAGGGAAATAGCAGAGTGAAGGTACAGTGTTTCGCAAATCCATTTGAATTTTTCCAGTGTCTTTTATGGAATAAAAATGTTGGCCTTCCTCACAGCATGATCAAGCAACTTGGTAGTAAAAAAGTCAGTGCTTATATGTGAGTATGATTTTGTGTAATTTTGATGCTGCGTGAAAGCTTGCACAACGTTAGGCTTATTTTAAAATGCTCACATTTTGAAACGAAGTGAAGATTACTGTATGAGCGAATCACAAAAATAACTTGTCATAGTCTCTATTCTGTAAAACTCAAAGCCTGAATTCAGATAAATATACACAATGAAATTTGGCCAGCCATGCAACTAATTAAGCCAATTACATATTGTCTCCCTGATCATTATTCTGTTAATTGGCCTATAGTAATGGCTTTTATGTAACAGAGGAAGCAATTTTGAAGTAATGAATTTGTTACAAGTCATCTGAATGCTCAGGTGTAGGCTCAATCCATATATATCCTTTTGATATTGTGGATCAAGTGTTTCCCTAGAAGCATTATAAACATTCCAGAATTAAATTTGGAAGAATAAGTTAGCAAATTACTTTCTTTCCTTACAAAATATTTATATGATAATATTTGTTACTATAAAGACTGTTAATGTCTGTTGGCAAAATTTAGGCTTCAAAATATTTGTCTTTTCACATTCTTTTCCTGTTTTTCCAATCCCATTCTACTGTGAGGCACATTTGCTTTTCTACTGTCCGATAATGCTTCTTCAGCTTAATTTTTATCTCAAAGACACTATTACCATTTTGCAATTTCTTTGTTGACTGAACAGAAGGAGAAAATGCAGGAAAGCAGTAATTAAGAGTAAAACAAACTCTGCTACATCCTACTTCTTCCTGCTAATTTCTTTCTAGGTCACCACCTCTTTTCATAAAACAACACACAAGTGCTCCCACCCATAGAACAGCAAATTAGTGGAAAACAGTTTCCAAGACATATATTTTCTCCCTTATACCACTGCCAATGTCAGCAATAAATTTCCCTGGAAATGCAGCTTCTTTTCTCTGTAAATGAATAGGTGTTCTGCAGTTGAGTTCAGCAAGATGGGTTGCCTAGATCTGCCTTGTCCATGTCTCCTATTCTGAATTATTACTCTGAACAACAGGGGACTACTAAGAAAGCAGAACCACGTGTACGTAACTGGGGAACCTCCTGCTTTAATAAGCACTTTCTGGAGTGTTAAAATTCAAGCCCCCCAGTGTCAGAGTATTTCAGAAACACTGCTTGGTCTGAGTTTAGTCTTAGGCCCTTTCATGGCAAGGTTGGATCTCTTCATCATCGGCTTTAGCTCTTCACACACTGATTCTGTAGCCACAGACAAATATATAATCTTGCATACTAGGTGTTCTTTGCATCAGTAATCTGTTCACAAAGTTGTTGAATTATGAAGTGACACATCTGATTCACTTGAGAGTTCCTTTTACAGCTGGGCAAATTTTGGAGAATGTAAGGAAGAGCACTAGCTGATGACAGGCAATAAGCAGCAAAAGGGCACTGTGAGGCAACAGAAAGAGCTCAAGCAAATTAACCATTAATTTATAACCCTAAAGCTCAGTAGAAGACCTGCCAAATGGTCAATGTGTTGACACCTTCACAGGTCAAATATCTATAAAAACACTCCTTAATATATAAATATGGTACCCAAAATTGTTCCATACCCTTGAAAATATATTACAGAAGTTGAAAGAATAAGGACACTTTCTGCCAAAGACTGAATTCAAATAATGTAGAGTACAATATTTCTTACTGAAGTTGTCAAATTATGTTACAGTTAATTAAATGGTATCAGTGAGGGAGAGTCCCAGAAAGTTTCAAAATATGACCAAGCTGCCAGTGAAATTCATCGCTCTCCAAGTGACTTTAACAGAAAGCAGTGGCAAAAATGGTAGACACTGCTACACAACCATGCTGGACAATGGAGGACCCATCAGGATGTGAGGTCTGGGGACCAGGCAGGTCCAGTCTACAATTCTGCCAGCAGGAACAAGAACATGAAGAGCACGGGTAGTGGTGCATCTGGAAATGCATTTATAAAGGCTTTTTGAAGTATGAGTGCAGCACCTGCGTTGCAGCACTTTGTGCTTAAAAGTGGGGAAGCATAAAGCGCAGGACGTCAGCAGAAAGCAAGCTTTACAAAGTGCTCATTCAATGCCTCACAGTCTCCCTGCCACCAGCTGACACCTTACTGAAGGGGTGCACCCTGCCTAGCATTGTGAAGATCCAACTCTTATATTCAGCTCTAGCCCTCATTCTGCCCCTCCTGCCTGTGACTAAGGTCTGTATCAAGCACCTCACAGAGAAACACCTCATCCTCTATCTGTATCCCTCTACTCTTTCTGATGTTGCTGAATACACTCCACACCTGAAGCTCTTGCTGACCCTCCTTGCTGTGCTGTTGTCTTCTCTTGTGTCTATTCATCCTCCCTAACACCAGTTCAAGATTTCTTTTAGGTAATTCCCTCATTTTCTCCTTTGAGGAACAGTTTTTTGCCTCGTCCACCCTTCCTTTGACGACATCCTCTGCCTAACATGCTTGAACTACTATATCCAACCTTAAAAAAACATGCAACTATTTTAAACTATTCCATCACCCATAGGTAATCTCCTTTGATCAAATAAAACATTTCTCTCTTCTTTTCTTCAGATATCTAATGATTAGCTTAAAGTTAACTTTGCCAAAACTGAGCTCCATTCAATCCTTTGCCAACTTCCACGCTTTTCTCAAGCACCGATCACACCAGTACTATTGTTTTCTGTTACTCTGGTTCACAGTTGAACTACAGTTTTTAACACTTCTTTCTCACTTTCTCTGCTTACCTGTCTTCAGCCATGTTTATCTTCCCAGTACTTTCTAAAATGTAGTCCTGCCTATCTGCTCTTCTTTTTCAACAATTTCAGTCAGGTCATTACCTGCATGCATCTTGGATATATTCCCCATCTTCTGGCCTTTCCCAAACTTAATAATACTGGCATAATACTTCAGCACTCAAAGAACAGATGAACTCATTTTCCTCAGCTGCAGTGAATCTTTTCCTTATCCTCCTATTCACCATCATATGAAAGTTATTTTTTAAAGTTCCTTTTTTCACATCTGCCTTATATTCATTGTGATAGTGATGATTGCTTTGAAAATCCCATTTCTTGACAATACACAAGGACCTTTACATTCTTGCTCCCTACTGCTTCTTGCACTCGAACTGCTGCTTTAAATTAAAGAGGAAAGCATAGCAGATACATGGATCAAGACCTGAAAAAAAAAACAGAAAAAAGAACAAAATAACAAAGTCACCTTCCATGGCTGCTTGGGGATATAAGGTTTATTTATTTTATTTACCAAGGGATATAAGGTTTATTTACTTTAAAGGTTTGAAATGATTCAGAGTGATGAGTTTGCAACCAAGGTTTTATTACTTCCTTTTAAAGGCTGTGTATTCTCCCACTCTCTGATGTGCCCTCACATGTTTAACTTCCAAACATTTCACAACAGACCCAACTGCGTGACCATCTATTGACAAAGTTAATTTTATTGAAAATGGGTTTTAAGTTAAAAGGGGGTGGCACTGTGTCTGACTGTTAAAATTCTGGTAGTAATAAAGTGATGGGGGCTGAGGATGAACTGCTGCTGCTTTAGTTAGGTTTTGGGTTGTATCCCTTCTGTTCTTGTACAGCTAAAAGTATGTCAAGAATATTATGAGTGTTTTCTGAATAAACACATTCAAATAAAAAAGGATTCTCATTCTCATTAATAAAGTCTCTTCTAGTTTCTAATACAGTCTCTTCTGATTTCTAATGGACTGATGCAACAACCAGAATAAGGAAGGGAAAGACAACCCCTTTTTTGAAGGGTTTATAACCTTAAGGTAAGAAAAGATGTGGCAGTTCAAACAAACAAAAGGAGGTTCAGGGGGGTAAGGGATAGCCAGAGGTCTTCAGTAGTCACACAGCCAGTTTGGCTGATGATTGCACCAGAAAAAGGGCTTTTATGGTGTTGTTAGCAGAAACAAAGGAACATGCTAAACATAGCTATTTTTGTTTATCACTGCCCAGTTCAGAATAAGGAAGATGTGTTTAAAGGTCATCATGCTATGTGAATCACAGGGGAAGATTTGAAGGAATATTGCCATGGATTTGGGCAAAACTGCACATTTAAATGTTACCTTAGACCCTTTCTCCTCACATGCTTTTTATCACACACACATATCCTCCTTCCTCTGAGATAGTCATATTTAACAATTCCTCATAAGCAGAGGCTGTATTCCTCTTCACGGCTGCACAGTCCTTAATACAACGGAGGCCTAAGCAAGGTGCACCACATGGTTACTAGGAGAACTATCATCACACCTGTTCTGCATTTCTGTGCCCTTTGCTTTGCTTGCAAAGTTTAATAAGAAATAAAAACATCAACATTCAGAGCACTGAGATCTTTAAGCCGCTGTCTGTCCGTGCCTCGTGCATGAGGAATGGGGCAGAAGCTGACAGAAAGGTTGGGTCTAGGCATATAACTTGAACTGATGATAAAAACAATGAACAAAACCAAGGTTCTTTAGCAACTCAAATAGGTTTAATACTTGTATCTTGACCCTATAGGTCATGCACCTAAATCTTCATATTGGCACCACTGCACCTCGTTGTGGTTTAGGAGTGGTACTCCCCAGTTTAGTGCTCCCACTGAGACTCTCCAAAACATGTGCTATTCTCTTGTCCCTTCTTCTCTCCCTCTCACCTCTCTGTGGAGGGCTGGAGATGAGAACCAGGGGCACAAAAAGTAAAGATAATGGGTTGAGATAAGAACAATTTACTGGAAAGGGCACTGCACGCTGGACACCACGCACCATGCACCTCCCAGTGCACACCTGCGCCACACACAGAGCCTGCCCCAGAGCCATGCTCTGTCTGCCCTCTGCGTAACACCTGTCTCAAAGGATAGCACTGCATGACTACCTTCAATCAGGTGTTTCACCTCTTGACTTCACAAATCTAAATTATATTCACTTTGTCTATAGTTTCCTTTTTATTTAAGAGGCTGGAAACAAATTCTGTGAAGTACACCAGGGCCATTGACACTTACCTTCACTGTGTCTCAGACCACAAGCTTCCAGCACAGAGCTCCTGGCACTCCACAAAACAAACAGATTTTCTGTTTCCAGCTGATGGCTTTACCTTAAGGGGATGACTGGCTGCTGGGAACCTGTGCTTCGTCCACGAGCTGATCTCGGTAGCCCAGTCTCATTTTCTTCTGTTTTACTGTGTTTCTGCTTCCATTTCATCTCAGCAGGCTGTCAAGGTTTTCCTGAGCCAAATGAGCCAGAAAAGGGAAGTTGTGACTTCTGACAATCTGTACTGCATCAAAAACTAAACAGATTTCCTGAGGTGATGTAGATGGTCTTTGTAACCTAGAGCTTTCTCCCCAGTCAATAATGTGATGCCTGTAATGGTGCAAGTGGCTCAGAAACAGGAAATTATTGAAGTTAATGTGTAGCGTGGACCACGAGTCCACAACCCGTGAGTTATGAAGCAAACATGTTTTATTCTAGCTGGGGTACGTGGGCAGTAGCCCCTCCAAAGACATGCACACCCCTGCGATCTTCAGCTCAACATATATCTGGTTACACACTACATATGCATTAGATTACACAATACATTCATACATATTCATGACTTATCCCCACTTTGTATTATAATGAGTTTGAAAGTCATTTCCATACTCTTGCGTCTGCACGGTGCCGCCTGGTGGTCATGGGCCGGGGTCTCTGGGATGAAGTAAGAGTCTTCCTCAGATGAAGTAAGGACTCTTCCTGAGGGTGAACTTTTCACCGTACCTCCTTGCACATGCTCTCCGTATTCCTGGTCCAAGTCCAAACTTCAAAGCTGGTTAGGGCTGGTTCCAGGGTCCGAAGCAGGATCTCTGGTCACGGTTGCTTCCCCTTATCAATGGTCTCAAATCCTCCCTTTACTTTGGCAAGCGCAACTAGCATTGTACAAACGAGCCCCATAGCAAACCATTCTTTTAACCCCTAAGTCTCTTGAATCACATGAATGAATGAATTGAATGATACAGTCAGGGAGCCAGAACATAGGAGTTTATCTAGACAATCACAACAGTAGATCAAGCAAGTCACAGTTTGTCTAATTAATGTCATCCCAGTCAAGAATACAAGAACCCTTGGACATAGGACAGTTAGTTCCATTCCTTCATCAGTTCCTAGATGGTGCACTGGCACGGTATTGAGGATAAAAATCCGAACAGAGCAGGATCCTTCACTAGATATTTGCAAGCCATTTAAGAGGAAGCAGTTGATATCTCTTTCCCAATACTGAACATATACTACTTCATCAAGTCAACGTGTTGCGGGGGAGTATGGCTACATACCTCAACAAACTATTATTTAAGACAGAAAATGTAAAAATATTTTAAATAGTAAGAAAATGATAATGTGGTTGCTACTAGCAAACAACTATTACATCGCCACGAGACTATGTGTTCTGTTTTATTTTACATTACTAATGTGGGGAAAAGAACACATAGTCTGTAGAGAGAAAGGGAGAGTCTGTATTTCAAAGGATAAGAGATTCTAAATGTTTGAAGGGAGTAATCTAAATACAGACCTGCATTCTGTAGATGAGTGCTGCTATTAAGTAAAGGGGGAAAACTTAGAGCAAACTGTACTCACAGGAAAGTTATGCAGTAAACACTGAGATGAAGATAAATCTATAGGTCTTACCAGATGGACTGAGTGGCTTACTGAAAGGGTCTCTCTTCTCCTTCAACTGCCTCACTGCTTTTGAAATTTCTTTTTATGTATAGTGCTGCTTTTGTGCTTACAGAAATGCACTCTTCCTTGTAGCTTGCCCTTATCAAGCCTGCTTTTTTTTGGAAGTCTCTTTAATGGCAGACAGACATCATTTCAATCCTTTAAGGTCATGCTGCTCTTCTCAAAGATTAGGACATATGCTGAAGTTAGGCTGGTTTTTTTCACCTAGTTACATTATGGCTTTTATGAAGGACTTGCAATGGGTAACATGTTCCTACAGAAATACCATCTATTATCAAAAAATAATAGTCTGCAATGTTGCGGTGTGCAATTGTATGTTTAGGGAGCCGTGGAGCCCCAGGTAGATAGGCTGGCTCAGGGAGCTCTCCCCGGGTTACAATGATTCCCCATGAGGCCTTGCATTAAGCTGTGGATCCCTTGATTTCAGTCAGTACGCTGATTCTCCGCCCTACTTTATGTATATCCCTTTCAATATGTATGCTTTGTCCCCTATATGGTTAAGTTCCAGAACCCTCTATGTTATTTTGTACCCCATTGGCCCCCTGTTCCCTTATTCCTCCCCATGCCTCCCTCACTGGTCTGTACCCCGTCACCCCATACCTTCTCCGCCCTTTACATCTCCCCCTTTATAAGCTCTGAGCCCTTCATTTTGTGTGTCTCCTCCAGGCTGAACAGACCAAGAGGTTCAGAGGAGGGATTTGACCAAGGGCTGCCCGCATGCCTCTGGAGTTTGGGGAAAGGTGATCCAGAGGCTGTGGGGAGGGTAAATGGCCCAGGCCTAGGTGCTGAGGAGAGAGCCATGAGTCTGCTGAATCTGAGATGAGTCCCTCCAGCCCTGAAAAGGTCCATCACTAGTTTATGATCTGAAATTTGGAAGCTGCATGAGGTATAAAAAATTTCTTATTTAAACAACTCTGTACGAAGATGTTTCCTATTCAGCAAAATAATTCAATATTCCAGGAAGAATTTTCTCAAACCGGGCTCAGCTTGCTGCATAGTGGGTCACAAATCTTAGTTTACTCCAATAAAAATTGGTATGTTATTTTACTCAAAGAAAATTTGAGCTGAATATCATAGACAGTGTTATCTATTCTTTTTATATCATCATTACTATTGGTATTGTTATAGTTGTTACTATGATATTTTTATTATCCTTTGTTAAATGCTCACAATGTGCTCCACACCGTAGAAGATGCAGTAGACAACACCTGCTCCTGTGTGCGTATAATTTCAGCCTCTGATCTGGCAATTTAAAATGCGTGGCTGGAATCCACATTAAACTTAATAGTGCTCCACTTGAGCACAGTGGTCTGCCTGAGCATTATAAACTGCAGGATTGGGGCTGTGAGGATTTGCATGTGGATATAAGATTCCCCTTAGTCTCTTAATCAGAGTTTATGGCTGATACAGAGAGTGTGGTTTTCATACCTTGGAAGGACACAAGAACTGCCCTGAAACCAGGTGTGCGGCTTTATGGATTTGTAGTTGTTTTACATATTTCGAGAGGAAATCTTTCTCTCAAATTTCCCAAATGACCCAAATTTCATGTGAACCAGAGGCTCCTTCAACCCAGCAGCCTACCATTGGAATGACTGTCACTGTCAGCTTTGCTGTGGACAGGGGCTCTGGAAATCACTGTGGCTCTGGGGCAAGGCTGGGAGTTGCCGCCAGGAGGTACTGGGCACACCCAGCAACCCTCGGAGGGGATGGGCAGGCCAGCAGCACCTGCTGTAGGACTTGAAGCCTGGCTCCTGCGTGGGGACACCTACACTGCACCAGGTTTCCTCACAGGAGCTGTTAGCAACTCCAAATCTGTTTCTGGGGCCCACAATAGGACCAACCTGAGATGTTTTGAAGGAAGCCATCTAGGTTCAGTTAACTGGCATTTCTGGTGGAAATTGTTTTCATCAGTACACGTCTGATTCATCCTTGGATCTTCAGTCACTTTAATTACAAGTCTGTCTGAGAACTATTTGTTTGTGTGCTTAAAACTGAAAAATACATGAATGAAAAAGAATAACATAGCCAGTGGAAATTAATTCCCTGTTGCAATTTTGTTTCACTATTAAAGAAGAAGAAACTGATGCAGATGATGAGGAAGGCTGTGGGAGTGATTTGCACACAATGCACTTGGGAAGGTGTCTTGGTTTGAAAGACAGGTGTCTGCTAAGGAAGGAAGGCAGGAACCTCCCTTGGAATGGAAAACGTCACCCCCTTCCCTCCGAATTATTATAATTTTGAAATTAAGAGGCTTTCAGGCAAAGATATGAGGAACAGGAATAACATTTACTAATATATGTACATCTGTAAAACAAGGCGAGCAAACAGCGATAGCTGCGGCAGTGCCGACAAACAGCAGCAGCACCCGCTGACCCTTCCCGCCCCCCGGGCCCTTTCCCCCGGGTGCAGCTCCGGGCGCTGCCGGCAGGGGGCGCTGCGGCTCCCGGGGGGCGGGGCGATGGTTCCCCCGCGCCGGCAGGGGGCGCTCCGGGGCGGGCGCGGGGCCCACGCGGCAATGGCGGCCTGGCCGGGCCGGGCCGGGAGGGGAGAAAGGCTTCACAAACCCCCGGGGCCGCCGGTCCCGGTGCCCAGCCGGGCCCTCGGGAGCAGGGCTGGAACAGCAGGGGTTAGCACAAAATGCTGGGTGGCAGATGAGATGTGTCACACTCCGGAGCTGCAGCGGGAGCCCCGGCACGCCTGGGCAGGCAGGGCCTGCGGGGCTGCAGGGCAGCGAAGGCTCGCAGCGGCGGCAGAGGAACGGCGGGGGCGGGGCAGGGAAAGGCGGGCTCGGGATCCCGGGATTTTCCCCTGAGGCACCCCAGCAGATGGTGAAAAGGTCCCTCTTTTAGTGAGTAAGGTGTTAAATAGGGTCCCAGTGCAGTGGCCGCTCTGGCAAGCAGAGCTCCACTCACGGTAGAAGGAAGGCAGCAGAAGCCTGCAGTGATGGCGAATTCTCCCCACAGCGATCACAGCCTCTTTCCCCTCCGAACACCAAGAGCACAAGAGAGCTAGGGACCGCACCCAGCCCCTTTTCCCAGTCCAGATCTCGGGGCATCTCTGCCCTCCAGGAGAAAACCCCAGGTAAAAGGGGGTAGCCAGCCGGACTCCTCCCTCTGTGGTCAGGTCTTTCTGTCTCTCTGAAGTATCCAGTCGTTATTGTCTCCTAGCAACATGTATGGGGAAAATTCTTTAAGAGGGAAAAAAAAACAGAAGGAGAACTCCTAAAACCCCAACAGAAGGTCACTGCTTCCACGCAGCACTGTGAATCTGAACAGTGTGGGCTGCATCTACCATCAAACATGTATGGCTATATTTAGAGGAGCCTAGCAAAAACTATTGAGTATAGGATGTTGAACAGAAACAGTAATTTTCATCAGTGTATTATCTTCCCCCTCTTTACACTGGTTCTTCAGGAGAAAACAGCCAGCTAAAGTCTAGCTGAGATTAGCAAAAATAGCAGCAACCCAACTGGAAGTAATTTCACTGTTGACTGCATTGCAGTATATACAACAGATTTCATTCCAGATTCAGAAGAGAGCAACAGTATCACAGCTGTGCTGTCTTTGACCTCTGCCAGGTGCAGCTAGTCAGCATAATACACAAATATTTTTTTTTTTTCCATTCTGGAATAGTGAGTGGCTGTTTTAACTTTCTTCTTCCGGGTTACATACGAATTTTCAAGCCAGCTTCAGAAGCTTATTGGAACTGAGCTAATTAATTGCGTGATCCTACCTCCAGTGCAAGCCTGCCTCCCTTCTCTTTGCTTCAGTTTCCATCTTGGACCAGAAAATATGCTTCAAAGTTGTCAAGCCACTTCTGTAAGACTTAAAGATCATGAAAGTTACAGCTGGAGAAGAGCACGCTGCCCTCTTAAATGTTAGGTGAGTACAGCACAGGGTCAGGTGCTGCCCTCAATTATACCAGTACAGATCTGGAGAAATTTTGTTTTCTTCAATGACATTATTTCCAGTTAACTGAAAGTCAAGAACACTACCTTCACATTTTGATTTGTACCCCTTCCTCAACTCCACTTCAGTTTAGAAATTATTTCTATCAAAATGATTTGTGGATGTTCTGTAAAGCAGAAGATTTATAAATGGCAGAAGATGTGTAATTGCAGAAGGTGTCTAATTGCCTGCATGATGTTAGACACAAGTCAGGTAGTCTTGGGCACCAGAAGCATGGCCAATATGAGACAGCTTGAATTTATGAGGTGTAGGGATGCCAGGGAGACAGCGTACCAGGTGTCTGTTTCTTCTACAACTGCCCTGATTCAACATAGCTCTTGATGTCCCATGTTAAGCTCATGCTCTCTTCAAGGAAATATCTTAATCAGACTTTTTAAACATGGAGGATGTGCCTTACCTTTTGCTTATCTTCACCTCTTCCCTCTTTGTGTCCTTTCTGTTCTGTGTTCTTCCCTTGTGGTCTCATGCCCTTCTCCCTGTATCATTCCTCTCCCTGTTCTCCTAATTTACCCAGACCCTTTCTTCACTTCATCCTCTCTCATTTCTCTGCACACTGAAGAAAACCCATATCCTATAAACATTTTCAGGCTTTGGAGAGGAGAAATTTAGCTTAGATGCTTGTGTAATTACTTCACCTCTTTTGGAATAATAGCTTGGAAAAATTACTCTAACTTGCCTAATTTTTTCTGGAATCATGCTAGCACAAAATTTGAGTAATTGGATTATGCTTGTCAACTAAAAAGCTATCACACTGGATGCTTCTTTAACAGTTTCTGTTTATGTCTGGATAATTACCATTATTTTTATACTTACCTCAGTTCTGCTGTAAAGTGCTTTCTGAATAAAATTTCTGTGGAAACTTTGACTGTGAAAATAGCTGCGGGACTCTGCCTGAATGCTCAACGCCTGTGCAAGACCACTAGTGGTGTTCTTATAAGGCGAATTGCTTCTTCATGGCAGCTGCCTCCCTTGCAGTCACAACCTGCAACAAAAATTCAGCTGTGTGTCACTGCCATAAAAAACAATGAAGCTACAGCTATAATTAAAGAGCTGGTCCTGAATGGGGAGAGTAGGAAGTTACCTCCCATCCCTAATAAGCCAGCATTAAACACAAAGTTGTGGGAGTATCATTCTGTGGTTTTGGTGATAGTTTGTGGCCCATGAGTGCGCAAAAATAAAGATAACTGTTTCTAAGACTTTTCTTTTTCTCAAAAGAAAAGCTCTATCCTCAACCTATGAATACTTTTTGCCCATATTTTTTCTTTTCCCATGTTATTATTACACATATGCAATTTTTGCTTGGATAAACACCAAAATTCTGTTCATTGGAGCAGGAGACAAAGTTCAACATTTCTCAGAGGACCAAAGTCTACCGCTCCCTAGCTCAAAACAAGTCACCTCAGAGCAAGCACTAAAATATCCAGATAAAACCCAGAACTTCTTGGTTTCTGGATTTCAGGCTGGTTCAGCTGTATTTTCCATGAAGTTAATACTGATATGTTTTAATAGCCCAACTTATCTCCAGTTTTACACATCTAAATCAGGGACATTCAGTCAAAAACTCTCCTGAAGCCTGGTTGATGGCAAGTTAAACATGAGCCAGCAGTGCCCTGGCAGCCAGGAGGGCCACCCGTGTCCTGGGGGCATCAGGGACAGCATCACCAGCCGGGCAAGGGAGGGGATTGTCCCGCTCTCCTCTGCTCTGGGGCGGCCTCACCTCGAGTGCTGGGGGCAGCTTTGGTCATGGCAATGTAAGAAGGACAAAAATCTGTTAGAAAGTGTCCAGTGGAGGGCCTGAAGATAGTGAAGGGTCTTGAGGTGAAGCCTTACAAGGAACATCCAGTCTTCTCTTCAGCCTGGGGAAGAAGAGACTGAGGGGAGACCTCATTGCAGTTGCCAGCTTCCCTGTGAGGGAAGGAGAAGGGGCTCTCTTCTCTGTGATGACCAGTGACAGAGCCCAGGGAAACAGCATGAAGCTGTGTCAGGGTACGTGTTGGTTGGCTGTTAGGAAAAGGTTCTTCATCCGAGGGTGGCTGGGCACTGGAAGAGGCTCCCCAGGAAAGTGGTCACAGCACCAGCCTGACAGAGTTTGAGAAGAATTTGAACAACGTTCTCAGGAATGTGATATGATTTCTGTGATTGTGCTGTGTAGTGCCAAGAGCTGAACTTTGGTGATCCTTGCAGGTCCCTTTCAGCTCAGGATATTCTATGATTAAACCTCCCTTTCACTTTCGGTGATACTGAAGGGAGGTGGGGGTGCCTGTGCAGGAGAGCCTCACTGCAGGAGTAGCTGGACATTATTTGGTTCCTCTGACCTTTGTGAAATGGCTGAAAACAATCCACACACGGAGCAACAGTGATCCCACTATAAAAACTGTAGAATTACACTCAGAAAAATGACCCATCCTGGAATTTATGGAGTGCAGTAGTGTGTTTTACTGCAAATAAATAGATTTGTATTCTTGCAAGGGCTTTGCAAAAATGAATACAACTGACAGTTGAGTAGCATTTTCCTTCTGCATCGGGATTCCAGGCACATCCTTGAGAATGACAGGGCTTTTCACAGTGGCTGGGTGGTAGACACAGCTGAAATCTGCATAACACGTCAGGAGAAACAACAAATTTGCTTTAAAGATCATGTTGTTTTTTAAAAACAAAGATATCCTGGAAGTATTTTAAAACTAGTGCTTCCATTAGCAATCCCATTAAATTGAGTAAGACAAGTCCTGAAAATTATGGACACTAATTAGATTTGTACAGTATTCTAGTAATTAAAGGGAATATCTCTATCCATTTGAAAAGTACTGTAAAACTACTGAGAAATTTAGTACCTCAGAACAACAGCTCTCTAGGAAGTTCTCTCAGGTCTCTTGTGTAAAATGCAGCTGCTTTGTTGACTCTACATATTTATGTATAACATGTTGCATTTTAAATATAAACCAGTGTGATAGGGCTTTTTTTTTTTTAGTTCTTGTTTGCTTCGAGCTAACAGAACACACACTAGCGTCCTATTAGAAATCAGAAGTTCATTTAGAGAAATTAATTCTGTAAGGAAGCAAATAACTCAGAAATAAGTGAAGGACAAATCCTTCTACAGCTTTGGTCTCATTCACTACTTGGTTTAAGTGTTAAGTAATTCTATCATTAATGAAGCCATTTGTACATCAGTTTATTTTTCAGTTTACATGTCTGAAAGATATGATCTGATTTACCAACAGATACTTTTTTGCTTCCCCATAAATTAAGGAGTCCTTTACAGTGTCATTCCTGGACCATAAAAAAAAAAAAATTAGTCTTCGTGCTCAGGCAATTACCACAACTATGCCACTAAACAACTCAGGTAGAATGTTTTAGACTTACCAGCCTTGGGAGAAATATTAAGATAGCACTTAAGCAATGCCAATTTACTGAAATTCCCAACTGTTTTACATAAAAGAACAAATTGTTTTAAAATAAACATTATGATATCTGCACTGATCCTTATCTGCTTAGAAGACAGTCAAAATTGAACAAAGCACCAGAAGAAAATCAATGCAATGCAGTGGCGTGGTATGCATCCAGAAATAGGTGGACTGGACAATGCAAGGTAGAAGGATAAACAAACAAAGTGGATGCTAACTGTGTGGAGGTTTATCGGATGGGTTCTGCCTTAATATTTCTCAAAGGTTTTTGAATCTCTTGTCCGATACTTTTCACTCCCATCTCTGAAATCAATACCTGTGCTTCTGATTCCTCTACCAATCATCCCAGGGCCCTGAAGTCTCTTCTGACTGCCCTCAGACCTTTGTTATTTCGTTGCTGCCAGTTTAAACAACCAATAGCAGATAGTAATCAGAGGGCCGTACTAGCCTGGGAGGTTTTTCAGTAATGTCCCTTATCGCAGGCCCTGGGAGACAGAAGACTTTCTTGTGAGTGGGGTCTGGCATCCATTCCCCTTAGAAGGGAGATTCCTATTACAACTACCTTTCTTCTCCTTTTATCAAAGAAGGTCTTGATGGAGGGCACAGGTGGTGTTTCTTCATGCAGAGTACAGGTGGTGTTGTTTTGGGACACCCTGCTATCTCAGGGTTGCAGCAGAATTCTCTGTAGATGCTGGGAGGGAAGTGAGCCTGGGTACTGCTCACATGGGAAATTCGGGGTAAGGGGAGCTCCTCCATTTTTCATACTTCTTCCTAGAGTTTTAGAGGGACCTTGCTTTAGCAAATGGAGTTAGCACGTCCTCAACTCGTGCTGCTCCTGCATAGCAGGAGGCCAGCAGGAGTAATGATGCTGGAATGATGCAGTGACATCAGTGGGAGCATTCAGAGGAGACACAGCCTGGACCGCAGGGTAAAGCCCCTCCAACAGTCCATTGTAATGGGCTGCCACAGTACTGAATTGTCTTGAATGTGCACCTGCTACTCAAAAAAAGGCTCTGGACCTATATATAAATATGGACTAACTCCACTCCTTTCAGTGGAGTTATTCCTCACTCTTCTTCTGTGGAAAACAGAGTTTGACCCAGATAAATGGGTGGAAAAGCCACAGGCTTGGCAATAGGTTGTCAAATTCCATCATTCCATATGGGATGTGGTTTTCTTATTAATTACAAAATACTATGGTTGATTAGCTCTAATTTGATTCCATACTTAAGTCTCTTCCATGGAAAACAGAATTTGGGTGGGAAAAAGTGAGAGTAGAGGAGATTTTGTTCTGTCTGGAAGTTCCATCTGTTATGGATGTTCTGTGCTTTATTTTTAATTGTGTAAGGACAAGCCCACCTGGGAAGTGACATTTGTAGAGTTAGCCCACCTCAGGATGTTAAATATTTTAAAATGCAGAATTAAAAACCCTAAAACATTAAGAGGGAAGATATAATGGACCCCAAAGTGGTTTTTCCATTTAATCTGTGTGAAATAGTTCACCTTTTCCCTAGGCAATCCCCATTTTCCACTGTTTTCAAACAAGCAGCAAATCATGTCTCTAGTTTTGCCATATTATTATCATCAGGCTGAAACAATCTTCACAATCCTCAGCAACATGCCAGTGAAAAATATATTATTCTCACTTGCATCATACTGTTTTTATGGCAGGGGACTCTGCTGATGTCAGAATTGAGACACATTGCTGTTTGAGTGACATAACGCAGACTTTGTATATTTATCACAGTTTAGTAAGTACCTTACAATCTAGGGTGTGGGAGCACTGTGAACTTTTCAGGAGACTATGAAAAAACACATCTGAACAGTGGTTCACAGCTAGGAATTAAGTACTCAGGAGATGTTGGAACAGCCAGCCTGGTACTGGATCTGAAGGAACCCAGTCATAAGCCAGGTCCTTCCTATTCCCCCAAGCCTTGTTTTCCCTTCGCTGGATATCATCAGAATCACCTGAACCCTTCAAGATGAGGGAGAGCATCCCAAGCTGTTTAAATTATGGAAAACTCCTGCTGAATTTTTTCATGCGCACTCTCATGAAGCCACAGGTCATTTTCTCAGTATCTACCACTCCAGCCCATGAGTAGGAGGATCTGGAAACCAAACCAAGCCTGCTTGCTTGTGTTACATTTGCAGAGATTCTTACACGAATGCCCTTCCATCCCTATGCATGCGGGCAGCCTCAATGGCGTAAATGGGATGAAGCACATAAGGTCTGGGAGTTGTATGTGTGTAAAGGACTGCAGCAGGAGAGAGAGAGGAATTTTTTCCACCAAGAATGTTCCAAATTTAAAAAAATACCCAAAACACTATCTACTGCATCTCAGTCCATTGGGATTTGTTGTGCAAATATATTTGCACACAGCTCATGTAAGAGCTGTGTTATAGCCCTAAAAACTTGGGGCTAACTGTGTTGCTCTCTGTCATTAGTTTCTGACTTCGTAACAGGCTTTTTCTGTCCATGAAAATTTTGAACTTCAGATCTACATTGCCCACTAAGACGAAGTACATTGGAAAATTAATGAAAAGTTTACAGCCACATTGTTAACTTGGCAGCATTATCTCTTCTGGATAAAAGCTGGTAAAGCATAGCTCTATGTCCCAGTTTAGAAATGCCAGCACAAGCTACAAAGACTGGCATTTCATGTATAAAACCTTCCTACACCAACGGCACATAGACTTGTAAATATGGGAAGCTATTTGGGCCTAAAATGTGGGACTGTAATTATATGTAGTGACTGTTTCCAGGAGAAGGAAGGAGAAGGTCTGATACAATTTTAAATTTTATTTTAGCCTGAAACTTTCCTAGGGTCTTCCTAGCATCTTCAAGGACAGTGTAGCTCCTTCCTTCCTAGCATCCTCAAGGACAGTGTAGCAAAAAAAAAATTGCATTTTTGATACTTGTCATCCTCTGTATAAAAATATGCTTATAATAAAGGCCAAATTCTGGTTTTATGCAGCAACATCAACCCAGAATAATCCAGCAGAGATATGTAATTAAACATTGAAAGCTGGCACAACTGGAGTTATTGCAGATATGGTAAGTGGTAACAGTGTAAAGAATTTGGCCTGCAAGATATGTGTTATGTGAGTGCCTCTGAATCTGTCTGCCTTGTTTCTGAGAGGGAGAGATGCCTTGGCGTGACCTAACTGGACTAGAGTTATCCCAGTAGCCTTCCCACAGTGTGACTGGGCTCTGAGTAAGGCCCTGGAAGCATCGCTGTTCTGCATCCTTACCCATCCCCAAAAGTGTCAGGAGACTCCCTTGCTTCAGTAGCTGCAAGATGACTAGTAAGCATGAAAAGGAGGCATAGCAGAAGACACTTTGGATGGGTCCCTTTGGACAACAGAAGATATAACTGATTCTGCGAATGTAATCTCAGAAGTATTCTGCAAAATTTCTACTTTTCTCAAGAAACAAAAAAAAGAAAAAATTGCTGTTTTTCCTGTTTAAGGCTGTTCGGTAGCTAGGAAGAATTCGCTGCCTTATCTATATTATGTTATGCTGTTCTTAGAAGAGGTAGCTCACTACTTTATGAATTGTTTAGTAAAAGCTTTTAGTTAAAGGTGCTTGATCTGTGGTCAGAACAACTGTTTGCATATGGCAGTACTGAAGTGACAATGAAATCTGTGGGTTATAGGTGAAAACACCAGCCCATTCCAGGACATGAAAGGTTTGCACTGCTGAATGCATTTAGAGAATGTAGGTGAAAGCATGTCAAAGGAAGCACCACCTTTTTTCCTTTGTAGTAAGGAGGTAGCAAGTCTAAGAAACCAGTCCACCAGGGACAGCCTCTTTTTTGTACAGCCTGGAAGGAATCACAACAGCTGCTCAGCTGCATGAACCCCTGCACTTAAGGAAGAACCATTTCATAGTTTCTGCTCTTTGGCCGCCAGTCTTTCTCTCTATCCAAGGGCAACCTTCTCAGCCAGGGCATCACTGTGGGAGGAGAGAGCTCCCGAGTGACAGGTGCTGTGCTCCACTGCAGCACACTGCACACACTCCTGCACTGTCTGCAGAGATGGCAGCTCTGTGCTAATTAAGGAGCTCTGCCAGTTAGCTGAGTCAGAGCAGATTATAGAGTGTGTTTCAGAGTGTAGTTCCCAGTGTGCATCATTTGCTGTAAGAAGTGGCTTTCTGTTTGATCCGTTCTGTTTTGCCTTGACTGGCCTCAGACGCACAAGTGGACAGTGAAGCCGCTTCTTTCTCCATTGCTACTGATTTATACCTGGCTTCTTTGAGACATTTGTGTTTCCACCTTCCTCACACAGGCTCTGACCTGTCCCAGGTACACAACATCATCGAAAGGCAGACTACATTTGTTTATGTCATCACTACCACAACCAAGGCAAACAACTTGCTTCTTATTTAAAATGTGCAGAAGTCTGATCTCTAAGCTGCATGAGTGGCAGAGAACCTTGGCACTTAGCATCTGTGAAATAAATTGGATTAAAGTTGTTTTATTTCCTGCAGGTGTTCAGCAGTATTTTTGCCAAGTCATAGCTAACTGGTAAAGAAATACCTTTTGGGGAATGGAATAATGAAATACCAGTGCTGCTAGTGTTATCTCATCAGGCTAAGTCAATCTGGTGATGATGCTAGATAATACTTTGGGTTGAAATGATGCTGATGATATAGAGACTTCCTGCAGCGGTGAATAAAGAGCATTCAGATCTTGGTCTCTGTGGAGGGAGAGATATGGAAAGTAAAATGTATGTATATGTAAACATCCGTACAGATAACACTGTGAACTGATACGTTACCTATTTCTAAATGTTTTATACAAACTCATGCTAAAAATTCCTGGCATGAGATATAGAACTGGTTTAGACAAATCCTTAGGCATTCAGGCTTTTGAAGTCCATATGGAAGTGATGTGAGCACTGGGATTCACAAACATCTTTCTTCAGTAAGGATGTGTCAGAGAAACAATTTACTTTCCTAGAAAACCTATCTGATCTTAATTTCAAGCCAGTGAGGAAGTCTTGTCATTCAGAGCTCAGAAACACATTCAGAGGTTACAGCTGATACCTTGACTGAACTGTTTATCCACCATTATAAATATAGGCTTCCCTCCCAGAAAACTTTATATCTTATTGGTTGTGTTTTTTGTCTGGGATTAGACCCAGCAGCTGAAACCACAACTGCCTTTTTCACTGCTCCCATCCAGCCAGTTCACACTGATTCTGTTTCCCACAAGGGGATTTATTTCCAGTCGGAGAGGACTACAGAAGGCTTCCAGTGACAAAAACCTTTCAGGCAGGCTGAAGGCCCTGCTAAGGGCTGTGGTGGCTAAACCACAGAGAAAGTGTCCAGGCACTGGCTTTTCAGCATTGCCCTGGGAGTGGGAGCAGCTGGATGAGAGGCAGCTAGGTTAGCATCAGAGTTGGAAGGACACATGCTGGCAGGGTGGGACTGAGGTTAGAAGACGAAACAGTTTGGGAAACTCTGTCAGGATCCCAGCTTTAGCTTGAGCGAACGGCAGCAGAGTGCCAGCTGTGAGGGTCAGTGGTCCTTCTCAGGCTTAGCCATTCAGGAATATAAAATTTTCTCTTAACTGCAGCAAATTCCTTCCTCTGGTGCCATAGGGAAGTGAATGTGATGTTTCTCTCAAGTAAGGACTTGTGATCCTCCAAAGATAATTTCAGTTCACTGAAGGCATTTATTTTAACCACCACAGAGGAAGGGCATGAGATATGGCTCACACTGGTCTGTATGTGAAGAGGGAGGATATTACATGGGTTGATAGGGGCTTCAGGATTATTTAGAGATGTGAATTCTAAACACGACAAGGTAGTGTTGTAACTACGTAGATTTCGTTTACACTGCTAAATCATGCATCCAGTATTTATCTGACAGACCAGCAGTGCATGGACTACATCAGAAAATCTCTTTCTAGCCCTGGGATGACTTTATCAAGTTACAGGTGAGTCAGTGTGGCAAGGTTCTTGCAGCTATAGCTGTCACTGCTTCTCTATAGGACTGGAGAGTCCCACCTCCAGTGCTGTCAGTCAGGAGCCTTACATCTACAAAATGGCCTTAGAGAAAAAAGACCTTAAAAAAATGTAATCCCACCCAAAATCAATTTCGCTGCTGTGAATTGAATCATTCTTTTTAATATACTAAGCCATTAAAAAATTAAGCTTCTTTCTTTAACATCAAAGTAAGACAACTGCACTTTATCTGGAGAATATGAATGCCTAAAGCTGCAGTTTCTTTTTCACCAGCTCTCAGCAAGTGGCCATTTAGTCTTAATTGCTGCTCACAGTGTAGTCCAATTAAGAACGGCATTAGCAGGCCAAGAACTATTTGTTAATCAGTAAAAGGTGTGAGAGACAGTTCTTGTTTTGCCTGAGGTTTTGATTCACATCTTTGTGTGAAAATCTAAACAGCTGGAACACTCTCCAAGCAATACAAAATTATTATCCAGCTATCAGTTATAAAGAAAATAAATGTACTTATGTATAAGGAGTGCAAAACTTTATAAAACATTTATTTGTATTTGGAAAGGCATATGTTGCTAAACTGACAGCCAAGTGACAGTATTGACATTTGACTTGAGAGATCCTTCCAAGCTTCCTTGAAATGGAGGTGATTTGTAGGAAGACACCTTATGGTCTGGCACTTCAAGGTGCTTGTCTGGACAAAACAGGTAGTCCTTTGCTGCTGGAAGACTGTGTTTTCCAGGACAGGAATGTGAAGTGAATTGTGGGATTCCTGTGGAAACTTTCTCCTATACTTGAAGGGAGCAGTTCAGAAGTCACACTTATCAATCCAGCTATTTCCTACCATTACTGACACTTGAAGTGCAGCTTCAGTAAAGTATATTCATCTACTATTTTTTCTCAGGAAAACACTACACTCTGCATGGCTGCTCTATGGTTATGGTTTCAAATCAATACATACTTTGGTGGTGCCTCTTTACATTAATGAAATACTTGGTGTTGTTTTTCAGTCTGACATAAAGGTCTTATGTGCCATCTGGTCTGAGGTCACCATATTTGTAACACCAGAAAAGGGAGACAACAAAGTGGGCAGGCAGAAAAGGACAGAGGCCTGAACTCAGTTTATTTCGGGATGTGGAAGAATGTACATGTGACATAGAAGCCTGCAGTGGGATCACTTTTATGGGCCTGCACACTTGTTAACTGTGCCCTTTTCCACAACAAACTCAATCCACTCTCCTGTGATGGGGAGGTATCAGGGCTGAGCAAGAAGAGGTTCTGCCTATAAGGCAGAAATCTTTATATAGGGACCCAGCTTAGGAAAATCAACTTGGACAAAAACAATCCAGAAATGTCTCTCATCGTGTGGTTGTAAGGCAGCCTTACCCACTGAATTTTAGGAAACTTGACAGATTTCAGTAATTCTGAGTCTCAGGCAAAACTCATGTTTTCTTGTTCCATAGCTAATGAAGACAAACTATTGATTCCTACAAGAAGAGTGTTTAATTTCATCCACTCTCTATCCTCAAGAGAGAACAAGATTGTTTTTTTTTGTCAGGAGCATATACGCTCTCACCCAAGAGTTTTGCAGTTTTGTATGTGTGCCCTTGTTATTTTTCTCTGCATTCTTTCTCTCTGAGAGCTTCACTCGTGAGAGGGTATGTGGGGATCCACAGGATAGGCTGTGGATACTTATGAGGGAAGCTGATCTGATGGATGGACTGAGTGATGCATTTAGCTTATTTTTCGAAGAACTTTTATTTACTGCCTAACACTTAGATCTGAAATTCAGTGTTACAGAGAAAATACATTGTGTTCTTGTTCTGCAGTACATATGTCCTAGAAGACCTGTAATTTAATGATCTTATGCAGGTCATTATTTTTGTTGTTGAATGACAAATCACTTTCAGACAGGCTCTCAGTAGAGAGCTTGACTCTTGTCAATCTAAGGTGAAATCCATGGGTCTTTCTTAAAACAGAAGTTAAATTTTTTACCTTTCTTCCCCCTTTGGTGCAAGAATTCTTTGCACTGATGCCCTGGCCCAGGGTGCTACAATGCCACCTATAGCTGTCCAGGATTTTTTCCACCCCTATTGGTGTGTAGGTCTTTAAAAAATGATTTGATATAGAATTAGCTGACAACTTCATGAATCTCAACTATCATCAGCTTTCTAAAGCTGAAGTTAAGGCAATATTCACATAATAATCAACAATAGGGTTGAAATGATGAAACAGGTATGGAATAATCCCCACACAATGCATGCTGCATTCCCATCAAGCAGCCTCATTTTATAAACTGCTTTGTGTGATTAACAAACATATCAATCCAGAATCCAGTTCAGGGATGCTGTAAATCACTGGAAGCACCAGGTGAAATTGTGCCAAAAGTGCAGTTAACAAAGGTTTTGGTATCGGCTTCAGCAAGACCAGGTCTTCATGCCTGGTCTCGTGAAGAGGTGCAGCCTCCAGTGGTTGCACCTGCCCATCACTCTGCCCCCGCGTCCAAAGCTGGAGACTCCTCCTGGGAGGAGTGTTCCGAGGCGGAGACTAGGGTGTGAGCCCCTCCTGTGTTCCATAGAGTTCAGCTGTTCTCGGTTGCTGATTTGTTATTTGTTGGTTGTACCCCACCCCCTATTAATTTTATTGGACCACGGCCCTCAGCTCCTCCCTCGTGACCCTTCCCCATTGGCTGTTCCCCCAAACCCCTCCTATCCGGGCTCCCCCTTAAAACCCCACTGCACCCTGCTTTTCCTCAGAGACTTCCCTCCATGCTCCCTCGTTCCCACCCCTGTTGCTGATCCCCTGTTGATAGTTAATAAAGGAAGACCTTGGAGGACTCCCCTCCTGTACCCTCTGCTGCTGTGGTCTATCTCTTTGTTGGCCGCTTTGAGAACCTCCGGCGCGAGGTGCCTTCGCCCCCTCCGGCGTGGGGCTTCNTGGTATTGAGGTGGCGCGAGACGTGGTAGGCAACAGTCTCGGAAGGAACTTTTTACTGATTTACCTGAAGTGAGAAACTGGTGCTGAGCAGAGCCAGGAGATCCCCACTGCCTGCTCTGCCTGCAGGTTTCCTCATCCTGTTTAGAGAAAACTGCTGTGCTTCTGCACATTTCCAAACTCAAGTGACAGTCTGTTGCCACATCATTTTGTCTATCTGTGGGCCCTTTTCTGTTTAGTTGATGACACTGAAAATGTCACAAGGTGTGGGCAGGGAATTACCTGCTCAGAATAGAGTTACTGGATGGTTGTGAAGGATAAGCATCATTTTAATGCTTTTTATAATTGAAAAGTTTATTGTACAGCTTATAAAAATTAATGTCTAATGATTTTGAAGTGGAACTTTTTTTCAATTAAAACGTCTGCAATATGATGGGTTTTGTTTTCTCTTGGGTTGTCATCTCACTGTTCTGTCTAAGTAACAACTTGCCATGTCTGGAGGTATTTTCATCCAGAGGCTTTTTCTTCTGTGCACTTTCCACTTGAAAACCCATTCATATTTTATTGCAAAGGATCCAAAGGAGTATGACATTCACCCTTGAGTTCTCAGGACAACTCATGAGTCAAACAGTCGTAGGGCTACCATACAGAAAACAGGATTTCTCTTACTACACTGTCAGCTCTCCTGATCCAGCTGAAAACATAGTTGTGGTTTCTCCCTTAATTTCCTTCCATTGCATCTGACCTGCTGGACACCCAGAAATGTGCCTCTAATGAACCACAGGTATGCAGTGGCATTGACCTTAAAACCACTGGGCTTGTCCTATATACCCGATTGCCTTACTTTGTATGTCCCTCTCTGATTCTGTCACATTTACTACCTAATTTCCTTCCCCACTGTAGCATGTATCAGCATCATACCCGGGGGGCGCAGAACCACTAAAATGTTTTCATAATGTGACTGCGGGTTTTTGGCATACAGTATGAAAAGGCTAATGGATTTAAACATTTATCTGGAGAAATCCAAAATAGTTGGACACTTGGTTAACAGGATCTTCTTTCCAGAATGTGCATGTTATTTCAATCAGAAATAAAACATTGAAATCCCAGGCCTTTGCCACTAGGTGGTACACACATAAAACATTTTGTTTCTTAGTTGTATATGCTCTTGTTTGCAGTTAAGTTTTGGTCTGAATGCACTCATGACAGTTTACGTAAATGCTGAAGTCTCCAAGTTTTCCCTGGTGAAGAATTGTGATATGCTTGTTAAACCAATGATGTAATTGTTGGATACTTAGTTATCAGATAATCTCTCCAGTGGTTTAACAAGCTATTTTATTCCTTAATTTGGTGGTGCTGTGGTTGTATGATCCTTTCAAGGTAGAACATACCTGTTCTGCTCCCAGAGGACGTGGTATCACCTACCACTTCTGTCACCACCCTTAGCACCTTGCTTCTGCCTGCTGCGTGCCCAGCCATGTGCAGGGAACAGGTCCAGACTGCCACACTGCCACCTGATTGCAGGTCCCAACACCAGAGACATGGTGAAGACCAGCTTCTGGGAAAGAGAGAGGTGACATTCCTTCTGGTGACAACAAGGACTTCTGCTGAATTCAAGTGACTGTGCAATGTGAACTGTGAGACTGGAAGATGTTCCAAATCTCAGAGGATCCCACCTTCATTAACAATGTTCATTAAGGCCTCAATTCAACGAAATAACTCATTTTAAGTATCTGAACTGTACCATTGACTTCAATCAAGCTGCTAATTTCCTTAAAATGAGGTGAGTACTAAAACAATTGAGGGATGAACCCATACAACCTATGGCAGCTACCCCAGAAATCAATTGCAAAGTGTTTATTGATTAAACCAGGCAGAGCCGTGCTGTCAGTCTACACTGAAACCGCAGCTTCTTGGAGTGTCTCTCTGGCCATGGCCCCCTGGACCAAACAGAGCACATGCTCCTCTCCCTCCTCTGTTACCTTCGCATCCTGGCACCTGGGCAGTGGTGCTGCATGGGTGCCTGGGGGGGACTTCCCCCCCTGCTTCAGGGACTTGGGAGCTGAGATTTTTCAGCTGATGGCCGAATATAACTGATACCTTGTATTTTTGGAAGACTTTTGTTAATACTCTGTTCCTTCAGAAATTTATTTCCCTCTCATCCTCAGGGATACCCATCTCTATCTCCAGCTGTTCCTTCTGTCTGCCTACAGCGGGATTTGGCCTACAAGAATTGGTAATTCTATCCTTTTTCTGATGCAGGAGGCTGTGTACCCTATCTGGGTTTTATGAACTCTGCAAAGCAAAAGGGCACCCAAGTGTGCAAATAGTGGAGGTGCTGGTCCACATGTACCTGGCTGTGAGCTGTCATGTGCTGTTCATGGAAATCTAGCTTGGAGCTGAACTTGGGCTTTAAATCTCTTTAGATAACATGCTGACCCCTTCTGTAGCTGCAATGAAGGTGTTGACAGCAAGATTTCATTCTTACCTCTCACTCATCCAAATTTGTTACTACCTGTTCTGTGCCAAGTAGAATTAATTAGGGAACAATACTATTATAAATCTTCTATCTCTGTTGATGTAAAATGAGATGCTAATGAAATACAAAGGTGTGATGTATCTGAGAACTACACATACACAGCTATGAATGTCATACATTTCTGCAAAAATTCAAAGGTGTTCTGGAATGCAAAGATCTGCATGATCTCCTCCATTGTTAATAGTTACTAAAGTATTACAGTTAAAAGTTGTCAGATGTGTTCTAGGATGTACATTATGTATAGAAATACAATCTGATTATGCTTAATTCAGTGTCATTCAAAAACATATTTCATGCCAAAGCTTCACAACCTATTAAGCCAAAGATATTTACTGAGAATTGACTTCAGTCCTTAGGAGGTTGAAAGTAGCTTCAGTGGGATTAATGGCTTAAAGTTAATTGTTTTTGCTAATGTTTTATTTGAAATGTCTTGCTTAGCAAAGGTAATGTGACATTTTGCTCACTAGGGATGTTGAGCCAAACTCATTGCTGACATAGGCAGGTGTAACCTCACTGACCTAATTAGAAGCTGCACCTACTTAGGTCAGTGAACTTGGTATCTTGCCCTTTTGCAGAAAAGGGGAAAATGTAAAGGTTGGTTGCTCAGAAACGTGGAGGTAGAGCAGAGAGGACAAAAGAAAGAGGAAATACCAGTGTCTGAAATGAGCCAGCCAGTTACTGTAGAAAAGTGACTAGTAAAAGCAGCCAAAGATGACTTCGCCTTCTCTAGGAAGGACTGTGTGTTAAATCTTGCTGAATAAATGGTATGAAAATAATCTGAGACTTTAATAACCACTTGAAAGAAACAAACATGTAATTGTTTCTGGAACAAAGAATAACCATTGCCCTTTTGTGAGGAAGAAACTTACTCATTAGAAAGAGAATAGAGATAGTGAAAAGATGCTGATCTGGAGCTGTAGTAGTGCAGATTTTATGTTAAGTTTATGAGTTGGTACATTCCTGGTTTTCCCCTATTAAGCTTTTAATAAAGGTTCATCCCAGCCCTTCCCCCTTCTCCGCCCCTACCCCAAATAAAGAAAAACCCTTCTCTCAAACCATGCCCATCACCTAAACCACTCCCAGAACTCCCCTGTCAGTCCCCAAAGTCCTTGCCCCTGCTACGTGTCAATCATTCCCAACCCTACCCCTGCTTCCAGAATCTTCGGTTGTATTCGACGCCTCAGTTGCTATCTTGTATGTCAATCACTTCTGTTGGTCCCCTATTGGTTGTATGTAAATATTACTCCACCCTTCATCCCTCCCTGCTTGATTTGGATTGGTTACTACCCTTTGTGTGCACCCCCCTATAAAAGACGCTGTCACCTCTGTTCCTCGGCTCAGTCTGACCGAGCAGGGCTTGGGGCAATAAACTGTTGACCTCCACTCTGTCTCTGGGCTGAGTCCTTCCCTCAACCCTTTACCAGGACGCGTCGCCACAGATCCTGCTGAGAGGATTTCAATATCCCTCGCTGCTCAGTGACCCATCGGCTGGGGTCTCTGAGTGGCTTCCCTTAATCCAGCGGCTACCTGCGGAGCTAGTCGGGAGCCCTAGAATTTTAGGGCAAAGCAGCACTGCCGCATGGAGCAGGAGGGAGTGGTTCACATTTATAAGTGCATATTAGCCCTGAAAGGCTGGAAGAGATAATGGGGAAGTGGAAGACAGTTAAGGAGGTGCCTGGCCACTTGTCTCCTACAATACAAAGACTGTCCCAAGGAGGTCCCAGGTGTCCCTTCTCAGCCACTGCAGTAGGAGTTCCCTTGTGCAGAACCAAGCTACAGGCCTGATTGTTTCCAGTGGAAAATTTGCTAGAATTGCATGTATGGAACTCAGACTTTTGAGGATGGACTTGGTTTGCACTTCTTTATGGTACATTTTATTTCCTTCAGGGGAGTTTGAGCCCTCTCATTACAACATCATAACTTCACTCAGAAAATAAAATCTGAAGGGTGGATCCATGGTCACTCTGAGTTCTCATTATATACATAGTGAGAGAAAGAGAGAGATAATCCTTTGGACAGAAACAGATGGATCATATAAATTTCATTGATGATGGGGACCATACCATCCCAGGCAAAATCTACAGACCTCACCAAAGCTGTGGATGTGGTTGGAGTGTAGCTGGTGCAGCCTAACCTTGAGTCCTGTGTGAGGTTTTGGGCACCTCAATGTAAAAAGGACATGAAACTATTACAGAGTGTCCAAAGAAGGGCCAAAAAAATGGTGAAGAAGTGAAGCCATATGAGAAGTGGCTGAGGTCACTTCAACCTGGAGAAGAGGAGACTGAGGGGAAACCTCACTGCAGGTACAACTTCCTTGTGAGGGGAAGAGGAGGGGCAGACACTGATCTCTTCACTCTGGTGAGCAGTGACAGGACCCAAAGAAATGGTATGAAACTGAGTCAGGGGAGGTTCAGGTTGGGTATCAGGAAAAAGTTCCAGAGGGTGGCTGGACACTGGAAGAGGCTCCCCATGGAAGTGGTCACAGCACAGTGATCCTCTAGCCTTGGTTTTCCTGAGCCAGTTTATTTTGGGTGTCATCAGCAAACCCCATGGGTCTCCAGCAAGAAGATTAGGATAGATGATAAGGATTGTCCTGGAAGAACTAGGACACTGCACTGCATGCAGGCTGTGGCTGTGTGGTGTTTTGATCCTGACTCAATTCCTGGCCCAACCGTGGGCTGGCAAAGCTGGTCTTGGAAGTAGTGTTGTTGGAAGCAGTGATGTCAACTGGTCTGAAGTTTATCACTTATCATGGGATGTCTGAAATATTTGCTAAAATTTTGACTATTCACGGACGGTGAAAAGCTCAGGTGGAAAAGGTGAAAAAACCCTTAAGAATGCAGAAACTGAAATAAATCCCACAGAGTCTTTTTTTTTTTTTTTAAAGTGTTGGATATTTTTGAGAGATTATTAAGCAAAGGATTAGTGCCCTTATCCCTGGTCCTTGAAAGGACTTTCACAATGTTTGAAAAAATGTGTATTCTTATCCTCAGTCCACCACCTCCACCTTCCCCATGATCTGTGGGAAGAAAAAGAAAGGATGGAGAGTTACCATGCAATGGAGGTGAGGCTCACCCTTCTGTGTGTGGAGTGTGCTCCTGGGTAAGGCTTTTTATTCCATGTTTGAATTCCTGATACTTGGGGCACTGCACACAATTCAGGAACTAGATATTCACTTGAGTCCAGGAATGCTAATGCCAATGCAGTTGGCTCTGAATGTAATTTCAAGGCTTACTAACTGGCTTTGTTTTCAGTCCACAAGCATTCCTGCTGTTAATTAAGGGACTGTGCTCAAAAGCTGTATATAAAAACATATTTTCTTGAAAAGATTAGGCAGTTCATTAAGATGAAATCCATGTAAGTGGAGACTCCTCTTCCAGTAGTTCATATAGCTGGGAAGAAGAGACGAAGTGGCATATTATATAAAATAATTTGATTTTGAAGCATTTTCTGAATGGGAAGTACTTTTTTTATGCAATAAGAAACAACCTAATGCAATGTCTTGCCCTTTAGTCTTGGTCATGCTGACATTCATATATCATCATAGTAACCCTTTCAAATGCCTTACTGCATCAAGAGCTCTGTATTTAAAATGCACGTATGATTTTTATTGGGTGACCCCTGTGCTTGCATTTTCAGAATTCTCTGAGCTTTGATCCAACACAAATGCCTTTCCATCAAACAGGCAACAAGCTAAGATGGTCTGATGTGGTTTTCTCCATTCAGAAATGCCATTTCCTGGTTTATATAAAACTTAGATATTTTATAGGTTGTTAGAGTATTGAAAATTTTATGCACAGAGGAAATCTGCAAATGACTTATTCTTCTGAACTATCCAGGAAGAGTATATTACTGGTCAGGTTCTGATCTCAGACATGGTGCACAAGAACAATTGAATTTAGGTGTTAGATGCCTAGTAATGTACTCACTACAGAGCAAAACTCAATTTGAGCATGAAACCAGCAAGTTTGTTAAGCTAAATAATAATGTTTGACCATTGGATTTCAATTTTAGTGAACTGCATATATAGGATAAAGGTGAAGTGGTGAATTCTTTATGCTGGTTTGAAATACATATCAGTGCACTATATTATGATTATATTAATATTCCAGGAAGACATTACAGGAATTATCAGAATAGAAGAGACTGTTACAGTCATGTAACCTTATAATTGTACAAAGCTGCACAAGGAACTGAGCGAGCTCAATATAAAGGCTTTGTTATTTGCTCAAGAAGTAGAGGTTTTCCTTTATTTGCAATTTACCTGAGTTTTGTCAATGATTCCAGATGCATTTTGGTGAAAGTCAAGGTAAGTTCAACCATCAAGAAAAACAATTTACAAACTAAGCCTAGAGATGTGTAGGACTGAAGAAGAGATGTATAGCAGTGAAGATCAGGCATGTAGGATAAGTTGGCAAGAGGGAAAAGAGGCTATTTCTTGTGCAGCAAAAAATGACCTGTTGGTTATCTTACAGCTACATCACAGAGGTGTGCATTTCTTTAGAAACCCACTTTTTGATTTTAGAAGCAGGTTTAAGTATCTTACTCCTCGAGGAAGCATCTAAAATGGGTTTTAGCATCTCCTCTACCACCTCTCACCACTGTAAGTCTTGGCAAGGGAGAAAGAAAAGAGATGAAAAGTTGAGGACTGTTTATTATCCCAGACTAGTAATTTATGTAGAAAATTCTTTCTATCCCTTTTATCCACAAATATTGCCCCCATTCAATACTACTGGAACTTTCATTGTCTTCATAGAGTACCTCTGATACTCCCAACACTGTTTTTAATTTGCCGAGACCGCGGACATCCCATGAGGTCAGGTCTGCAACTGCCCTTCTCCTCATCTTCAGGTGCTGGGTCAGGCAGCTGTTCTCCCCTGCCAGCTGTTGTCAGGGCTCAGAGCCTGTGGGAGCCTCCCCTCAGTGGCACTGCACTGCAAATGGTAGGGGGTTTTTATCTGAATATGGCCTAAATATCTATAAAATCTGTACTTTCTAAGAAGTTCCTTTGGGCGTGATGACTAAATGGAAGCTTTAATAGCCACATGCATCATGGTGTGAGAGTGACTGTTACAGTGATATTTATCTGTGCGATGTCATTTCAGGAGGTAGAAGTGCTATCTTGCAAGATAGGCTTTGCAACAGTGCATTATTTATTAATTAATTAGTGATATGTTATTTCCTAGAATTTGGTTCTGTCCTCCGTTGTTCACAATCTTTAATTTAGACTATGGGCTTTGGTTTACTAATTTCACAGCATCAGTAAAGTTCTGAGTTTTTTAAATTTGGAAATTAATGTGTTTGAAATTGTGACCCCTGTGCAGAGAGAAAGCTGGGGTGCACAACCATATTGCATTGAAGCCTGAAACTGGAATATGCAGCCATACCAATTCCCAATATAGAGAATAAAAACCCATAGCATCCCATGCTGAATTACAGAGGACAGGACCATGGTCAGTGAAGACAATAGATCAGATCCTAGAAGCAAGAGTACAGAGGCGTCAATACTCTAATTTACTAATTAGCTCTGTCCTGCCATGTTGATGATTTTATGTTTCTTCTAGAGGTAGCTCAGATGTTGCTGGCTTAAGGTTTTCACCTGTACTCCTTATGCAGGACAGGCCCTTGATCCTGTGACACAGCACAGCATGGCCTGAGGGCCTGGAGTGACTGTGAAAATGTTCTTTATGCAATAACCAGACGTAACCAAATCACTGTATGTAACATGTGTATTCCTGTGTGCACTGATGACAAAAAGATTTTGGCTTTTTAAACATTTTTCATATAATCGTAGCTCTGTAAACTACTATTACATAGTTATATATCTCCTTAATTAATTCTAGTATGTTTCCTGCCCATTCTCTTAGATTTTAGAACAATAAGCTGAGCTTCTGAACACATTCCTGAAATATTGTATAGTCTTATTGTCAGGAAGACGACCTACAAGAAGAACGTTTTGTTTTCCAGCTGGAAGTCATAACAAAAAGTGGGGCAAAGAAGCCCTTGTACCAACTCTGAGGGTTTTAGCCAGGGGTGGGTTACTGAGGCAACTGAATCTCGTATTGGATGTACCTGTTAGATATCCTAATCAATCAACCTCATAAAATTGTGGATATTGGGTGCTGGGTGTGCCCATCACCACCAGGACACCTGGAAGCTTCCAAATAAAGGTCTGCTTTTTACTTTACTATTCTAACACTGTTGCAAGGGGCTTTTTTTCTCTTTTGATTATAGGCAACAGCACAACAGACCACACATTCTTCTAGACCACCAGCACCTTGTCCTCTCAGCCCCACAGGTGTATTTAAAGGAATTTCATCTTCAAAGCCAACATTTAAATGTTTTGCTAAGAGTAAGCTGAAGTTCTGCTTTCCAGGATGCAAGAGCTGCCTCTGCACAGCAGGGTTTGCTCTGCAAATCTCCGGTGAAAAGTCTCTGTGGCTGTTAGTGTAGCTGCAAAGCCCACTGTAAGCCAGCCTGTGAAGTCACATCCACAGCCTGCATTTACAGTCCATGTCCAAATGCCCATTTAGGGGATACTGTTTACATTCAAGGCCATAACAGGATAGGGAATAAGGAAGAGTGGAAAATTGGACTGGAATTGTCCCAAATGGTTTGTTTCTGGCGTTCCAGAGGCATTTTAATCATTACTTTACAGTCAGATCGCTTTGCTGAGTAGTCCCATTTTTGATGGTCCCTTGGCATTCCTATTCTCTTCAAGGTATGAGAGTCCAAAAAAAAAGACAAATGTCTGCTTCACTCTTATTAACAAGCTACCAGCCATCTGTTGGATTAACTTCTGGAGCACCATAATTTACATGGATTTTTAACTGTTTTGAGTCTTGAATGTAATTTGGTTTTAGATATTTTTTTCACTATTCCATCTCCAAGCAGTGAACAACAGTGGTGGTGGTGGTGTATTGGGAATATCAATACTGTAAATACTGTTTCTCAATTTATAAAAGCAATAGAATACTTAAAACTGTGTCTGCAGCAACCCTGAACACTTAAGTGGTAATATAGGATGGCCAGCTGGGATACATCAGGCACAGCATCACCCACTGGGTAAGCAAGGGGATTGTCCAGCTCTGCTCTGCACTGAGGTGGCTTCAGGATGGGTCCTGGGGGCAGTTTTGAGTGCCACAACATAAAAAAGACATAAAGCTATTGGAAGGTGTCCAAAGGAGGGCACGAGGGTGGTGAAGAGCCTTGACATCAAGCCGTAGGAGAAGCAGCTGAGGTCACTTGGTCTGTTCAGCCTGGAGGAGAGTGAGGGGAGACCTCACTGAGCTCTTCAAAATGCTCTCAAGGGGAAGCTGAGGGGCAGGTACTGATCTCTTCACTCTCGTGACCAGTGGCAGGACTTGAGGAAATGGACTGAAGCTGTGTCAGGAGAGGTTTAGGATGGATATCAAGAAAAAAGCTTTTTGCCCAGAGGCTGGCTGGGCTCTGGTACAGGCTCCCCGGGGAAGTGGTCACAACACCAAGCCTGACAGAGTCCAAGAAGCATTTGAACAGTACTCTCAGGCACAGGTGTGACTCTTGGGGTGTCCTGCAGAGAGGGACAGGAGTTGGATTTTGATGATCCTTGTGAATCCCTTCCAACTCAGCATATTCTGAGATTCCGTGGTTCTGTGATTCTATGAATTGTTGTTCTCTGGTGCTTAACATATATTTTCATGCAAAGAATTAATTTAGAGTGACTAAATGCCTAGATTATTTAAGTTAATATTTATTATAGATCATTTGTTTACTGAAGTTTTACTAATATTTCATATGTTTAAAAGAATATTTTAGAGCATAATCAGAAAAAAGAAAACAGTATATGGTTTAAAAAAACAACCAGCTTAATCTCAGTTAGATGCTGCTATTCATAAAGTTCAGCTCTGTTCTTGGGAGCTGTAATAACCCCCAATGGAAACTGTTTGCTGGATATGTATCCTGTGATTCATCATGTAAAAGCACATACTTCTGCGCTGCATGAGAGAAAATAGCAGGTACTGAAAGATGTACAAAGTCATAAAAACCACTAAGATGGAAACCTTACATGGGCTTTTTGCATTAACACAAAGTTTTTGGGTCAAAAAGGGCCAAGATAATTAAGATTTTAATTTTTATCCCAGTCATCTGGATTTTTACTTAGTAATGTAGGCTACAGTTTGCAGTTTAGCTGTGCTTCTGAAATTTTGGAATCATTGGGCAGAAGATCTCAGGTTTTCTTCTCATTCATGAATGGAGAGAATCAGGTTACAAGAGACTCTCTCAGCTAGGTTTAGATTATGAAGACTAAAGAACAGAAAATTGATCTAATTTTGTATGCACCAGGCTTGGCAGGATCTGTGTACCACTTTATGATATTGGCTCACCTCTAACTGTGGAGAACTGACTCTTGTTTAGAGTAGACAGCTTTTCAGGTTTTTTTTTCTCTTTGTTTCTAGATGATTATTAGAGTCTTAAATGGGAACCCCATGCATTTTCAAAATTACATCTTTTCAGTGCTTCTTTAGTATGCAGTAGAACAGACTATTTCAGTCGGAAGCGAAGTGAAACCTTCACCCAGTCCAACTGTCTGACCACGTCAGGGCTGACCAAAAGCTACAACATGTTATACAGGGCATTGTCCAAATGCCTCTTAAACACTGACAAGCTGGGAGCATCAACCATCTCTCCAGGAAACTGCTGCAGTGTTTGACCTCTCTCTTGGTAAACAAATACTTCCTAAACAGCTTTGAACCATTCCTGTGTGTCCCATCACTGGATACCTGGAGAGGAGATCAACATCCCCCTCTTCACTTCTCCTCCTCAAGAAACTGCAAAGAGCAGTGAGGTCACCCCTCACCCCGCTTCTCTCCAAACTCGACAAGACCAGTGTCCTCAGGCACTTCCCACAGGACATTCCTTCCAGCCCTCTCACCAGTTTTGCTCCCCTTCTCTGGACACTTTTCACCTCATTAGAGTACTTGAACAGCAGGAAGTATACACCGGAGTAGCATCACTTCAGTGCAAAGGGAGGCTGGAGGGGGAACAGGCCTTGCAGGGCTCAGTCCCTCCTTTTAGAGGATGCAGATTACTAAAGTGAGAATATCCCCATGTGCTGCTGTTGGGGTGGCCGAACGAAACACGTACACACAGATAGTGCCTCGAGTAAGGGCCAAAAGGCCCTTTATTAACAAACCAGCTTCCTTTTATACACTTCTGTGTGTTATCATTCGAGTTACATAGTCATTGGCTGCTAAGTTACTACAACAGGCTCATTGGCTATATTAACTACAATATACTACCATTGGCTACCCATAGCATAAGTGTTCAAGAATGCAGAAAAATACCAGGTGCAGCAATGTTGGTCTTTTTCTCGTTCTATTGTTTTAGATTTCTTGCTTCTGTTGATACTACATTTCAAGGGTAGAAACTACTTGTTTTCCTTCTTATGGGCTTTTCTCACGAATAGAAGTTAACCATGTCCAGATTAAGGTCTGTGAAGCCTTCCGACCTGCTGCTGGCCTCAATACCCATGTCACGATAAACACTGAAAGTTAAATTCTGCCAGCAGCTGCCAGTGGCTGTGGGTTTTGCTCTTTTCTCTTCCTGCTCTCACTCTTACTCTGAGTATGGAAAAAGCAGCTGCCAGAACAGGCATTTAATGTCTCTGAGCATGATCACATGTACAAGAAATGCTGTACAGGTGATATGTGACTCAAGGAGTGGCTGGTGGACAGAAGTCTTGGTGACTGATGTCAAATGCGATGGCCAGCAGCCATTGCAGGCTGGAACAAGCTGGAGTACTGTGGTGGTAAGGGTAAGATGTGCAGCCCTTGGCTGGGGAGGGAGCTTGCATGAACCTAATTCTATCATATTTCTGAGGAAAAGCTGAAGTAATTTCCGTGCCTCTGGTGTATTACCTCTTCAGAGAGCCCCTTGGAGGTAACTCACTCCTGCCTTTACATCAGAGTTTATTGTTTGAAGTAATAACATATCTGTATAAAGGAAAGCAAAGTTATGGGCAGGGTCGCTTTACCCCAACCTACTTAATAAGAATCTAATTGAGACTGAGTCCTTTCTATAGCATCAATTTGTCCAACCTTTTATCGAAGGACTACATTGGGTACTTTCGGTTCTTCCTGCATTTACAAGGTCTGTGATCTGCCAGTGTGGCTCTGAGAAAATACTTGGAAAGGAAAGAACATGAGTTCATAGAATCATTGATATATCCTGACATGGAAGGGATCCACAAGTATCATCGAAGTTCAACACCTGGCCCTGCACAGGACAGCCCCAAAAATCACAGCGTGTGCCTGAGAACATTGTCCAAAAAGCTTGAAGTCTGGCAGACTTGGTGCTGTGACCACTTCCTTGGGGAGCCTGTTCCAGTGCTTAACCACCCTCTGGGTGTAAAACCTTTTCCTAATACCCAACCTAAACCTCCCCTGACACAACTTCAGGCTATTCCCTTGGGTCCT
>VXBT01007749.1:58712-90686 GCA_013400235.1 Oriolus oriolus
CAGTTTTGTATCATCTGAGAACTTCCTATCCCTCCCAGTCCTGCACCCAAGTCATTTATGAAGATGCTGAAGAGCACAGGGCCGAGGATGGAGCCCTGTGGAACCCCGCCAGTGACAGGTCCCCAGTCTGATGTCAGCCCAGTCACTGTAACCCTCTGTGCCTGACCTGTGAGCCAGTTGCTCACCCATCACATGATGTGTTTATCCTGCTGTGGGCTGGACATTTTGTCCAGCAGGACACTGTGAGAGACAGTATCAAAAGCTAAAATCCAAAAGGGTTACATCAACTGCCTTCCCTTGATCAGCTAGGTGGGTTACCTTGTCATAAGAGGAAATTAGATTTGACCAAGAGGGCTTCCTCTCAGGAAGGCTGGCTGTGACCAACAAGTTTGTTGTTCTTCGGGTATTTTTTCAACAACTCCCAGAATAATTGTCTCCATAATTCTACCAGTCACTGAAGTGAAGCTGACAGGCCTGTAGCTTCCAAGGGATGCACTGAGGAAAAGGCAGTGACATATCTGGGTATCAAACTTTTGTTTTCAATCACTGCACGGAGCAGGCACAGTCTGTCCAGCAGACTGTCAATGCAACTTCAGGAAACTGATTACTGTCCATGCACATCTAGTGCCATAGGACTGAAGCCATAGGGATAGCCATGTGAAATGAACATAGCAGGACGAAGTGACCCATGGCCCAGGGTCTGGAACAGACGGCAGTGAGTTTCTGGAGCAGCCCAGCAAATCCCAAGCCAAAAGACTGCTATTGTGTAATAGAAGGATGCTTCTGTCGCAGTGAATGCAGTCCTGCATTGTGTCCATGCATCCATCCCCCTGGTGGTGTGACAAGGAGACATTTTTGTACCTGTGCCAGGCAGTGAAAGAGACACAGAAGGCCTACCTGTGCACACCAGTCTCACCATCGGGAAGACATCTGAGTGTCATATCCCACAGAGTCCTGTCTTGCCTTATCTGTCCATGACCAATTGATGCTGACAGGTTCCATCCATCCATCCATCCAAGCCCTGGTCTGTCACAGCTTATCTCAGAGTGTATCACATCTCTCAGCAGCCCTAGATGGATGCTGATGTCAGCTACTGGAGATGTTGCATGGTTGAGCTAGAAATGGTACTTGGCAGGAAACTGCACTTAGGAGCAACTGAGTGCTGGGAAGAGAGGAGTTGTCACACTCAGTGTCAAGTGTCAGAAAAGAGACAACTCGCTCCACTGAGGTTGATGGTGTTTTATTAAAAAAAGTGCTCCAGTGGAGCGTCCGAGATCCAAAGGAAAATTTAATGAAAAACACAAATTAGGATTAAATCAAATAAAAAGAAATAAAAAGCAGAAGCCGGGTTGCGGAGATGAGGCACCCGGGCCGCCGCACGGTTGCCCTGTGAAGGGAGCTGGGCGGTGTCGAGGTGATTTCAGATGGTTTGAAATCAAAATCAGTTAATAAAAGTCTTTGTAAAAAGAGGTGTGAGGCCAGTGGCTCGACACCGGGCTCTGCCTCCTGCTAGTCAAGGGGCAAAAAAAGAAGCAGTCCCTGCAGGTGTGCAGGGCTTTTTATAGTGTTTGGTCCCCTCGGCTGCCCGCCCCTGTCCGGCCCCCATGGCTCTCGCTGCTTGGTGGGTATTACGAGTGAGGTAATGCCTTCCCGCCAATGGGCTCGTTGGTGCTAGGGGGTCGGAGGCTGATGTCACTGCCTCACGAAAAAGGCGGGAAGGCTCCTCATTAGTATTCACGGTTGCCATGGAGGCAACTTGCAAGGGTGGCAGTCGAGGGCTATTTTTAGAAGGTGGCCGTTAGCAAGCCCGGTGGAGCTGACTGGGATTTTTACCTCACAAACTTAAGAGTACAATAAAACTTAAATTACAGTGTTTAAAATAAGTGAAAAACACAAGAAACACATCAACAACATGAAACATACACACTTAACACGTGAACAAGAACTTGAACATTTGGAATAACAAACTTAAAACTTCTTTGGGACAAAAAGCTTGACCATTCCTATGGGGTGCTTGGGGTTAGCTGGAATGGTCAAGGTTGGAATGAAGGGGGCTACTCCTAAGGGATGCCCGGGGTCGGCTTGTGCTCATGGTGGAGTAGCCCCAAAACTAAACTTTGAACAATTATAAATGATTAAACAGTAAACTTTATATAAACAATTAACTGGGGATGGGGTGCCACAGATGGGGGCAAACTGCAAGCAAAGGACCTGCTAGAGTTCTTATGAATGACATCAAGCCTGAGCAATAATTGCAAGATCAGGCCCTCAACAGGTGAAGTGAGGCCATGAGGAGACTGGAAAAACCAGGTGTATAATTATTATAGTTAATAATCAAACTTAGTTGCACAGGAACTGCAAGCATTAATTCCTTCTTTTGCTTTAGAGGCTGTGTTTCTTCACTACTCTGACCCTTGCTGTCCAGCCAGAGAGACTTTGAGACCCACATCTCCCCAGTCTCCCCTTGGGAGACACCATTATGCAGGGATCAGCAGGGGAGGCCATTTCTCATAGCCCCTTGCCCTATTCCCCATTCCATTAAGATCGTTTCATTCATTTTTAAAGACCTGCTGACATCACATTTTACCTCCTGCCAGCCTACAACAAGGTTGCAACCGCAAACTTGTTCAGCACAGTCGGGAACCCAGTGCCCTTCCTCCTCTTCAGCAGAGCCAGCACGTGCTATGTGAAACTACTGTTGTAATTCCTATTCTCGCACTGAGATGGGTCCCATATTTATATAATTTCCCTCCAGAATAACATGCTTGTTCTGCCTGCTCCTCTGAGCAAAGATTAGCATATACAGGAGGGAAGGGTTGGAGCTCTGTTTAGTGTGACTTCCATGGAGGTAGTCCTAATGAGAGCTCTTCAGTTGTGCAAGAGCAGGGAAGAGACAACTTGTAAGAGAAACATCCCTCTTTAAAGATACCAACTCTCTGAAGAAATCTTCTTTAATGGTTTAATTTAATATCTGTGTTTACCAAATCTTGCTTTCAATTAGAGAATCCAAGGATATTTTCTAATGACTTCTCTAGCTTTTAAAAGAAAAGTTCAGGGATAGCTATGCAATTAACTGTGACTTACACATGTTTGTATAGCAACAGAAACCTTCTATGGAAGAAATTAATTTTCTACCTGAAGGAGAGTATTTGTATAGATGACTTATTCAAATGTGCATATAAATTGTTCTGACATGTTTTGCAGGAAGGAACAGAGGTACATCAGTATTGCAACAGCTCTGGGTACCACAAATCTATTCACATGTAATTGGATTACCTCATGTGTCTGGGACCGAAAAAAAGGCTGAAAAAAATAAGCCTTAAGTGATGGAACAGATTTACACTGAATTTGATCTCTCCATATTCAGTAGTGCTGAATTCACTACGGTGCACAAAAGAAAATCCCAGCTCTTACAGGAAGGGGATCAAGAACAATATGTATTAAGAGGAGTTGCTTTTCCAGCAAGGCCATGCCTTCCTCTGTCAAGGCCATGCCTTCCTCTCTCCAGGCTATTCCACAGTGCAGGAGCAAAGGGAACTATTCCCATTTAGGCCAAACAAAATGTGAATCTCCTAAAAGCTGCTCTGCTTTGCACTGAAGTGGTTTCAGTGTCAAAGTTGGTGTAGTTGACATCTTCATTCCACCACCACGACAGCTGTGGGGACTTCAGTGTGTTGCAGGGGTTATCCCCTGTGGTTCAAGGGAGCACCCAATGGATGCCTGGAGGCTGGAAACCCTCAGCTCATGACTGTGCATTCTCACTATGGTCAAGTACACTTCTGGCATTTTTAGTTACCAGTGTCTATCCCTCTCTGCTGCCTAAAGGCTACTCTGATATTTTAATCTAATTTTTTCTATTTCATTTGCTCTGCCTCCATAGACCTGGGATCTGGCACAGCTGGATGAGGAGCTGCCTTGTTCAGACTCAAGGTTTGTCTCATCTCAGACTCCATCTTTAATTATGGCTGATACCAGGTTTTCAGGAGAGGCAATAGGAACCTTTTACCTATGGGATCTGTGTGTGAGACAGGAGATCCTGCTCATTGGCAGTCAGGCTTGGAAGGCATGGTTTAAAATCATGTTTGTCAGCAGTAGCTGTAGCCACTCTGGATAGTCTAATGTCCATATGCTACCAAATCTCACTTTGAACTGTATTTCTTGATTCTACATTTTCTCTCTGTCACTGACACTGAAGTGTGCAAACATTGGCCTTGCTGTTTTCTCCATTTCTCCATTCCTGCATTTACCAGGACTGGTAGGAGCTGAAAATGTACTGGGTGTTTCAGAACATATCCAAAGCCAGCAAGTGCGTATGTGTCTGTATGCGTAAGAAATTCGGCTCCAATTTAAAAAGAAACAAACGCCATTCCGATCATTGTGGACTGTCAATGACTCATCACACTGCTCAGAGCAAAAGAAATGGAAGAACAGTCCTTGTTCCCTTCTGCTGCCGAGGCTGTACCTTTGCCCAAGGGGAGAGGCCTCGTTAACTACTGACACCAGCTCTTAGTTGAGGCAAACCACTGTGAGCCCCTTGCTGGACTTGTGGAAAAACCCATCCAGACACCTTGTTGCGTGTTTGTATTTGCACACACAGGAGGAGGGCTTGTGCTCCTTGCCTTCTCAGCCTTGCTTCCAAGTGGGGAGGAGAGAGGGAAAAGGAAGACAGAGGGAGCAAAAGAAGCAATTATATGTGTTCAGCTGAAGCATATAATTTACTCATCTTCCGATTCAGTGCTACAGGCCTGTTGTGCAGTTTCCTCCCCCTTTCCATTAATTGAGGGCTAAAACCAGAACTGCTGTTTCAACGAGCAAATGACTGACTTGCTCACATGTGACAAGTGCCTGCCTTTCACTGCTACTCATCTTTCCCTGCCAGAGCTCCTGCTGCAGCACATACCCTTGGGACATCTTGTTGGTGCTGCACCTGCTCAAGTGCCTGAGGACCATGCCGCACCTATTATTATTTCATAACTTGCAGTGAAAATTGTGAATTATCCCTCTGCAAGTGCATGCATGGCATACCACACAGAAAATCAAACTGCTGAAAGAGTGCCTGCTGCAAGTGGCATTGTGAGCCTGGGTACTCCCACCCAAGGGGAAGGAAAGGTACCATTCTTTGCAGCCACAGTTTGGGACAAGGCCAGAGATTTTGGCTTGATCTGTGTATTTCAAGGCACTCTGAGTCTCAGGTTCTGCTGGTAAAGTTAATTAATTCAGGCTTTGACTGGCCCACTGGCCCCAGCAGTGGCAGGAGTTGCAGTTAAGGTCTCCCACAGTGAGGTCCTTCCCACTTCTGCTCCTTCTCTCTTGTACAAAGCCAAAACAGCCGTGCGTTTGTGTATCACAGCCACGAAAAATAGCTACAAACCTGGTGTGGTTCAGAGCTCAAAGTGACTGTTGCGCAAGATCTCCCATGGCTGCACCTTCATCCTCACTGGGCTGCTCTCAGGTGCCCCATAGCTCCTTCCTGAAAGAAGGATGAGCACACAGGGAAAACACTGTCATCACTTTAGTCACAGGGTGCATTTAGATAGCATGGTAATTGCTTTAAGACTGGAAAGATGGAACGTTTCAGTACAGAGGGAGTGAGTGTGAGAAATAGTTTCATGGGCTGCCAAGTGCTGAATCACAGCTGTGGATGTATCCACTAAAAGCTACTGGAGATGTCCCACAGCCTGGGAGTGCCCAATACATGTGCACACACACACATATGTACATGCAGACACTCTCACAAGTACACAGACAAGCCTGGAGACAGCCAATCCATGTCTGCTTGATCTGCCTTTCAGAGCTGGCAGCATGGGAAGAGAGAAGGGATGGCTGTGCCTTTACAGCAAAGTCCAGAGAACAGGGTTTCTCTGTAGCAGCATTGCAGAACGTCATCTCCCAAAGAAAGTAAGCTCCTCATTGCAAAATGTGAAAAGGAATTTGGAAAAAGACTGTTCTGCACTCTGCAATCTTCTCAGTGCACTCACCAGGTGTTTTTGTTAGGGTCCCTGTGTGCTTGTCCAAACATCATTTCTCCCTCAGTTGTATTGCGGGCGGTGCAACATCAGCCACTCTTCAGCCCCAAGAAGGTGGCATTTCAGTGCTCTTTCACTGCCTTGCTTTGGTTTGACAGGGGCCATGGAAAGGTAAGCTGCTATAGCAACAATAATGATAGTAGATACTAACTTTGCATGGCAGGAATTTTAAGGTGAGCCACAATCTGAGGCAGTTAGCAATTGACTATTGGAAGTGAAGCCACAAGAAGGTATCAGGCTGAGAAAATGGCAGAAAAGGCTTAGCAAGGTATCAGTAGTGCAAAGTCACAGAGACATGTCTCCCCCAAGGACAAGTGGAGAAAAACAGGACAGGTGCTGGTCACATTGCCTGACCTGAAGGTGCTCAGTGACTTCGCTGATGTCTGAGGCAGAGGAGGCTCTGCAGGCCAGGGTCCTGCTTGGTGCAGTCACAAGACTGGATTAAATGTCTTCCTCTTTTTTTTTAATTAGGGACTTTACTCTATGTAAAACAATCATCATAGATAAGTGAAAAGTCAATAAGTGAGCTCAGGCTGCACTCTGCTTTGCAATAGCTGAGCTGTGGATAATTACAAGATTACCCTGGGGGGCTGCTCCTTTGCTCAGATGGATTTGAAAGCCAAAGTTTTGTGACATGGTGTGAGTTTTTCAGAGACACGTTCAACCCTGTCTTTCTATCACCCCTGTAGTTTGGTCATATGAGGGTTGTTAGCTGGAAGAAGGGAGCACAGCAAGAGCACTGTCAAGTGTTACTTGCAGCTAAGTTTCTGCTAGATCAGGTTTTTGAAGTATCTTTTGTAAAGATGGGTATAAATAAAATAATAATTTATTCATACTGAAAGAACACATGGCAAAATAATTAAAATCTCCAAAGAGGGAGCCTGAGATCATGATAAAAGGGAAGAAAAATTAGGAAATATCCAAGAATGACGTCTCAAACATCTCAATCAAAAAAATTAGATGAAAGATAATTCTGTCAATTTCATCAGTCACCGTCAGCTGCTATTAACAGTAAAACACCTCCCTCTTCTTCTGTCCTCCAGAAAAGTTCACTCCATTCTGCTCCCAGACGCTTTCTGCTGAGGTCGGTCATTTGCCTGGTGCTGAGGTTCCGGTGGTGCCCTGCCGTGGCCGTGGCCGTGGCCGTGCCCGTTCCGAGCTGAGCCGCGCCCCAGCCGCTGGCACCGCTCACGGCTTCCCGGCAGCACGGCGGGCTCCGAGGTCGGCGCGTGTCCTCAGCTGGAAGCGAGGTGAAGCCCAGCTGTCCCGCCCTGGTGCCGGCGCCCGGTGCCGCCGGCGGGGCCGTGCGGGGGCGGGCGCGGGGCCGCGGTCCCGGCCGGGCCCCACCGGCAGCACCGCTCCACCGGAGGGCACTCGCGTTCCACGCAAACCCGGCCCGGGAGCATTTGTCTTTCTTTTAAAAAGGCAGTTTAGCTGTGACAGGTAATTTGGCACATTTCTCGCTGAGATGTGCCAAATGATCTGGCAGATATTTCGCGTACGTCTGAAAATAGGAGCACCTGCTGCTGGCCTACGGGGAGGCTGGGGATGAAGGGGATTTCATTAGTTGCTAATTACAGGCCCTGTAACAAAACTCTCACATTGGGTGTGCCAGCCGGGCCCTGCAAAGAGAGACCCACCTGCCCAAAGATGTACAGAGGCACTCACTTAAAAAAAAAATTTCCTCCCAGGTGCCAACATCTTTTCAGCCGTCTTGGGCAATTCCATCACCCTGCAGTGATAAGGAGCATTATTGATCTGGTTTGTCAATCACACCACATGACCACATTTGCACAACTGGCAGATACGGGTGGATCTGGTGTTCTGGGGGTAGAGGAACTTGTGAAAACTCCACCTCCTGCTCCAGGAATATAATTTTCCTTTTTATGGACTCCTAAAGGGTCTGCTGAAGTTAAGGCTGGAGACAGAGAAGAATCACTAGTAAGAACTTTATTAAAATATGTGTAGAGAGAGTACAAAGGAATTTATGACAGGACTTAATTGTGAGCATACCAGACATCTGTAATCAAACTAACTGATTGCCCAGAATTGGTTTTAGGCAAGATTTTCAGACTAGGAAAAGAACTAGAGAGCTTTCAGAGACTGAAATAAGTAATAAGAACATGAAACATATGTAAAATACTAACGAAAATTATGCATTGAAATGTCTTTTTATATGCCTCTTTTCCTGATCAAGTAATTTTTGGTTTGAAAAATTAATTAAAAATAGGACTTAATGCAGACAACAGTCTAGCCTATGTGTGAATAAGCATTTTGGCAACTGTAATCACATTAATTGGCAGAAAACTGTACTGATGTCAGTCCAAATGCAGTGCAGAATATGAATGCAATAGCAGTTGACAAAGTAAGGCAGGTTTTGCTCCTTTCTTCCTGTCTGCAAATCTACAGGACAGACAGATGGCTAAAGTTGGATTATGTTTTTAACTAACTGAACTTTAGCATTTCCTGCTTTGAGTCATAGTTTTGGTCCTGTATTAGGATCCTATTAACTTCACAAATGGTTTGGAGGAACATTTGATTTCTCATAATTGCTATCAGTGACACCTCCAGTAAAGTCTAATGTCTATCTTTAATTATAAATATTTCTTAAAAACCAAACCAAAGCTAAGAATCAGCTGTGGAGAGCACCAGGGAAAAGGCGAGCAGGAAGACAAGACCCAGCACTCTCTGCAGGGTCCAGACTCTGCAAGACCAAGCTGGTGTGTTATTTATGCTCATAGTTCAAACAGGATCACTGCCAGTAGCATCCCTCATATTTTCATGCCACATGTGTTCTTTACAAATTGTGTGCTGACCCAAAATGTCTTCTGAGAATGTCTACAGAAGAAATTCAGAAAAATTAAGATTTTCATCAGAGCAAGCAAGCATGTAAGATCAGATGAAGCATCTTTGCTCATTTAAAAAATTTTCCCATCCACTGGCAGTGATGAAGTCCTCGGCTCAGCCCAGCAAGCACCTTGAATAATGGTTACAGAAGGGCTACACTGGACATCTCTCTCTGCTCTGAGTGTCTCTTGGGGTGCCAGAGCTGGCCCCAGGGGTGCCCGGACAGCCCTAGGCATTGGGCATCTCTTGGGGATTGGCTGGATGAGGGACGGGATGGGCAGGCATGGTAAGGTTTGGCAGTGTACTTCTGGGCCTGACAGTGCCTGTTTATTTTTCTCTGGTTGTTCCACTTTTCTGTTCTCCCTTTTATCCAGACAGCACTGAAAATCTGCACCTATAAATCTTTCAAATTGTGTAGTGGCAAGCCAAGTGCAATTTCAGGCTGTAACAATTTTAAATAGTAAATGTTACTTATTAAAAACCCTGTAACCCTTTTTAATAGTTTAAAAAGTTAAAAATTAGGGATTTAATGCTGTCTATGTGGAAAGACACATTTCTGTCATTAATTTTACAAGATTTAGAGTTTATGTAGTCTCAGGCCAGGCAAATGCCTTAAGACAGCCACAGAAGAGATTAAGGGTTGCCCTAGGCACAGGAGTTAGATCTCCAGTCTGTCCAGACAAGCTCTTGGTGCAAAAGTTCATCAAAAGAAGTTAATTTTTAGTTCAATAATAGGCTGCTAAGAAGATGCCAACTATGTATACCCAGTCATACTTAGGATCACCGGCTTATTTAATGCAGCAGATTAAAAGAAGTAGTCTGCAGGCAGAAAAAATCTCCCCTTGCTCTAGTTTATTCATATCATAGTTGAGGTTTTGAGGAGACAGAACTAATTTCCAAAGCCCAGAGCAACAAAACCTGAATTTCTTGTCCAGTTTTGTCTTGAGTGCAACCTGGCACTTACTCTTCACGCTCTGCTTCTTCCGTAGGTAAGGCAAGGTAAGGCAAGGCAGGTATCCTGTACTCATAGCAGACAGCACGTGGGAAGAAAAGACAGAAGTGTGTCTTCCTGATGGTTTGAGATAGAGTATGTATTCATTTACTGATACAATCTGTTGCTCTTTGAATATACTCTGTTTATTTTGTTTAGTTTTTATTTCAGGTTTTCATAACGAGTACAAATTTATAAATTTGTGAGGAACTCAAATGGCAGAGCTTTAATTTTTTCAAATATTAATTTTTAAATAATTGTTTTCATTCCACTTGGGAAACAGTAAATTAATGAAAATAAAATCTTTTTAATTATAGTGTTTGAACAGGACTTGAGATTTTGACCTGGAGACAGTCACAAGGACTGGGTTACCTGCACCATTTTACTCATTCCCTTTGCATTCTCTCTCAAGCAGAATTATACGTCTTCTTGCTACTTTTCTTCTTGATAAAATCTCTAGACTGATAACAAAATAGCTGGAGAATACTGCCTGCTAAAGTTGCATAACTATTTTAATTTTTTTTTCTCAGGATAAATTGTGAAAAGTGGCATTGAATTAATCCATTATTGAGAACATCTTAAAACTATAATGAGGACAAAGTGGTACAAAATGTATTCATTCTCAACTAATTCTTCCTGATTGTAACCAGAATAGCAAATGGCAAAATGTATTACTTTTTACAATAAAAATGTAATAATGACAGAAGACGTTGTAACTTGAATTGATTGTTGCGGCAAACTTACAAATCACAAGGTCTTATTTGAATAACAGACTGCGTTTTTGTAGAAAATAAGTATGATACGAAAGCTACTGTAGTGGTACTAGGGAGATACTGATCCAGATATGTTGTTGCAGTGTAGCAGTTCCCTTTTTAGAGACAGGATGAATTAACAGATGTTAAAGAATTATGGATCTGGTCCATCGTTTAGTAACTTCAACACTTTACAATCTTGTTAGAGCTGAAACAATAATAAGTACGAAGGGGAATGAAAGTCTGTAATGATGGATGCTTATAAAGAAAACACCCAGCCGGGGGAATTGGTCCAGGGAAATGCTCAGTTTGTCCATGAGTTCACGAACTGTTTTCCAAGCTGTCCTGTGGAAGAAATGGTTGTGATCACTAACACCTTCCTTCTACTCTCATGGCATCCCCAGTCAGAGCAGCTCCTGGCAATAGCCTTCAAGTTATTTCACCTCTGCTTTAGCACAGCACAGCTCCAGGCACAGCTCTGCCTGATGGTTCAGCACCGTGTCAGACAGCTCTGCTTGTCCCTGTGTGCCCTGGGGCACCTGTGCAGGGAGTGCAGCACCACAGAAGGATGCTGCTGGGAGCTGCCTGGCTCCACTAAGGAGACTTCTCACCATGTATAGGGACTTAACCCAAAATCATGTCACCCTGACGCCTCTGTGCATCAGAGCTGGCTTGCAATCATGACCATGACCCAACTGTATGTGCCAAAGAATCTCTGCCTGGGACAGCAATTCACAGCTCTTAGTTTCTGTTGTCAGTCATATTTTATTGCAGGAGTGAGGAAAACATCACCGTGATGAGGAATCTACTACATGGAGACAGAAGCAACTGGCACGTGCCTATTGATGTTGGGAGAAAGGTCCTAGAATCATAATGAATACAGGGACAAATCCCCAAATGATTTATTTCCATGACAATTTATTATCCAGCACAGTCTTAAACCGCCTGCTGTGGGGGGGGATGGTTAACAACAATTAGTCCACAAAGAGAAGAGGACTTAAAATTGTTGTCAGTGTCTTGTTCTGAGAGTTTGGGATATAAGAAGTACTTCTCACCCCAAACCATACAAATGGAATTCATATATGTGTGCATGTATATATGTGGTTTATAACTAGAATTGGATGGTGATAACCACTTTATGGCAAAGGTAATGATTCTCTTATCATTGCTAAGTGGAAAGATGATCTGTCTGACAGTTAAAAAAATGTTACTCCTGCTTTTAATGCTGTTTTGAGTAAAATCGCTAATGTTCAGCCACTTCAAATGAAGCAGGGAGCTTAGCTGTTAAAGATGGCTTAATGATAAAAGAGAGTTGGAAACTGGCTTACAGTTACCCCTGCAGGGCTCCCATAGTGCCAGTCTGGTAATGATCATTTTTCAGAGAGCTGGCCACCTCTAGAATTTGGCTGTGCTGCAGGAATTCCAGTTGTAATTAAAGTTAAAAATACTTTTCGCAGCTTGTTCAGGGTGACAAATACTTCCTGTTCTGCAAACCTGTGAAAACTAAAGCAGCTCTTCTCCCAGAAATGTTGTTCCAAAATATTGGTTTCATTTTAATGAGTTGGAAGAATTTTGCACAATTTTCTTCAAATGTTTTCCACGCATTTCCACCAAAAAGGCTGCTGTTGTTGTCCAAGTTCTGTAGCAGGGACTCACTCTGCTGAGTCACTGCAGCCTGCTGACAGACCCCACTCCTGCTCTCAACTTGGCATCCAACTGAGCCAGCTGGTCCACAACACCAACTTTTCCTAATTAGCTGTCTCTATTGACAGGTAGAGGACAGTTCTACTGTGAAAATGGTGCTAGACAAGGAAGGGCCAAACAATAGGAATAAAACAGTAAAGTAATGGTGAAAAGGGAGGAAGCTCACCCATCACAGGCCAGGCTGTGAGTAAAGCCTGATTTCCCTAGTGTGCATTTTGTCAGAGGAAGTACAAGCAGCCATACCCCGGCCTGCTCAGCAGCAGGGTGGGCACACGCGCAGTGGAGGAACCCTCGCTCTGCCTTCAGTCACAAGTGAGAAGGACATGTGGGTCCTGTGAAGCTGGAACTTGAAGTGGGCTACATCAGACTGCTGGCAAGGTGCCCTCAAGACATTTACCTGATCAGCTCTGCCAGGATGACCAGGCAGAGAAAATCAGATTTGACTGACTATGAAACCCTGACCTTGCTGCTTCATATGCAAATTGATTTCATGACTCTCTAAAAAGCTTTCTGAGGACAGTGTTTATTGTGTACCTCTTAAACACACTTTTATGGCAGTGATGTGTAAATAGCCAGGAGACAGGCATAACATTCCTGATAGACCTGTTTGACTCATGCGTTGTGTGACAGCATCATGACCATAAACGCTGCTCTGTTTCTGTTCCACTATACATATGTGAATTGTTATTTTGTCCTCATTCTCTCTTCATTCACCGCCCTCCAGTAAATTTTCTCAGTCAATGAAGTTCTTGTGTTCTTTGTACTGTGAGTTAATGAGATGGATTTGATGATGTGACAGCCTGTGATAGCATCAGGCTGGCCCTGATGGTTGGTATTGGCCTCTCCCATCTAGTGCTCTGAGGTTAGGGAAAAAAATCAGCAGGTTTTGTTACAGCACATTGAGAAATTTAATTTTGGAATAACACAAAGGAAAACCAGAATTTGTTTTTCAGCCTTTTTGTTTCATTTAGGTTTTGTATTTTATTTCAGTTTTGTGTGTGTGAGAGAAAGTCAGAATTGGTATAAAGGCTGTAAGCTGTGAACATGGGTTAACTTCAGAAATGAGGTTTCATACTTGGTAACTTAAGGAGTTCCTCCTCACCACTGCCCTCAGAAGTCACAGAGAACATTAACTGATGCCATGCAGCATTACATTTGAGGAAACTCATTAAAGCTAACAGGAAGTTGCTGGTGATGCATAAAGGTGAATACTGATATAATTTACTCACACAGTGGTTCTACAATCCCCTGCTGATGTTCCCAGTGACTGCAGATTAAACTGTAAAGCAAGGTCTCAGGCTTTCACACCTAGGGTGCAGAACTGCGCTTGTCAGCATGTTTACAAAGTTATCTCAGTTTTCTGAGACAGTTTGGCTCATCACAATAGGTTTTTAATCACCTGTGATACTTCATTTACAGTACCAGTGTAGCTATGAGAGAATTAATTTTCTGTCCATGATAGTTGTTAATGTAATTAATGCCTTGCTTTTGGTTGCCAGTACAAATTACTTAGTGCATTATTTCATGTGTCACCCCATGACAAAGAAGTCCAGAAGGGTATGCCTGGCTTCTTCAAAAAAAGGGTGACTCAAAGATAATTCGCTAAACAAAATTTTCTTCTGTCCTGCAATGGTAAAGAAGCAGAGGGCCCAGTAAGGATAGTGAGTATGTGAATGCAAAATGAGTAAAAAGGAATTGATCGTGTCTATTTTACTTCCAGAATGACTGGCCATCTTGGCTCTGATAAATCAAGTGACTCTGTCTTTATTAATCAACACTGGTGCTAACATTAAAAGGGAAAATGCTGGAAAGTAATTAGGAGTTGGCAATAAGTCGTCATGCAGGACAGAGAACAAAGGACAGGATCTGCTGTCTTCTCACTCTGGTCTCTCTGTTTCATGCCAGTCTGGGCTTACTCCCCACAGTCAGCAGAACCAGGCAAGCACAAAGGTGAACTTCAAACTGCCCCTGAGCAAAGCCTCCAGCAAAGTCCTTGCTTCTGCTGCCATCTCCCATGCAGGCTGGAAAGATCTGCCCTGCCACTTGGACCTGAGTATGAGGCAGCCTCACTGCTGGCTTCAGAGCTGCTGCAGGAGACAGAAGTCACAGGGTGAGACTGGGAAGGGAGACTGCAAAAGGAAAAGGAGCGTGGCGCAGGCAGAGCAGGACTGGATGCTGGTTTTGTCATATCCAGGGGAGACCCCTGGATATCTCTGTGTGTTGCTCCCGTGCTAGAGAACAGGACTGCAGGGATTCACATACAAGAAAAAGGCAAGAATCTGCCAGACAACTGTCCTGTCATGTGGGAACTGCAGAGGGAGTAGGAAGAGGTGGGAGGAACAAAGTACATAATGCCCATGTTTTCAGGCTATGCACTGGGATATAGAACACAAACAGCTGAAAGATCAACAGGGTGCTTTTGGACCCATGAGTTTCAATTTGAATGTACTTAAAAATTGGTATTGGTCTACACAGTCTTCTGCAAGCAGCTCCACTGGTTACAGGAGCCAGTGCAAAGAGACAAAGACAAGTCAGAAAGGCCTGTCCTTGCTGCTAGACCTTTGCACCCCACTCTCAGAGAGCTGACTGCTGCAGCTGCATTAGCTAATACTGCCAGCTCATCTTGTTTAGCCCCACGTCCATGCACAACTGTGCCCGTGGTGAAGGATCAGTGTTCTCAGGACATCCTGAGATAGAGATGACTCTCATGGAGCTGAAATCAGGATGCGAATAGGTTTGTCTCTCTTTACACTTTTGTACCCCTGCCATGTTTCTGGCCTGACTTCCCCATGCTGGCCAGACACAACAGCCTGATGTCGCGGTGCCTGTTCCCTGCCCCGGCTAGCAAGGGCAGAGCTCGGGCACCGGACACTCTGTGCCTGTCCCGGAGAGGCGGTCAGAGGCCAGATCGCGGCTGGAGGGGGCCGAGGAGGTAAAGGAGCGAGAGGGCCCTCGGCATGGTGTTCCAAGGCTTTATTGAGGGGGTAAGGAACTCCAGAGGCCAAGAGGGGCCACACAATGGAGGCATCAGACTTTATAGGCAGGGTAACCGGGGTCCAAGGCATAATATGAACAAACCAATAGGAGAGGTGCGGGGAGGAACAAAGGTACAGGGGGCCAATGGGGTACTGGACACCTTAGAAGCTTCTAAAACAGAACCATACAAGGAAATTCAAAGGAATTACATCCAAGAGAGTGGGAACAAGGGACTCACAGCACAGCACCAGGCCTTACTAGGAAATACAGCTCAAAAGGAGCCCACTACAGCCTGAGACCACAGCAAGAACCGGGAGAAGGCATACTGGTCCTCTCCTCTAGTCATGGCCCTTCCTCCCCTCTGTGTCAGGACTGGCTGGCTAGGTGGCATTTACAGTATTTACAGATCCTGTATGCCCCATGAAGAAGCTTGCTGGGTTGGTTAACCCAAGCAGCTCACAACATGCTGCTGTCAAGGTCCCAAAGCTTTTGTGGCCAAAAGCTGGCAGGACATGCAGCATGACACTGGCCCTGCAATGACAACCTCTGTCCTTGATCACTGAAAACTGCAGGCTTCCATCATGTGGAGAATCATCCTGACCCTGCTCTTAAATTGTTGAGATGAAGCAGAAACCCTACCCTAAGAAGCTCTGGTCCTTCAAGACAGCCCCTTAGTTAAATACCTTATACCTAAGCAGTTAATTAATTTTAGAATGACCTATTAAAGAGTATATAATGTTTTCACATTACAGCTAAGTATCATCTCCTGTAAAAACAAAGGTGTTTCAGCAAATAAAAACCTTGCAAAAATAGCACTTGGAAAAGTGTATTTTTAAACTTCCAGTGATGTTCATTTTTGCAGCCCTGAAATTTAATTCACATGTTGAATAAATACCCTTCAAATATCTTAGTTACCATTCACATCACAAAGGGTAGTATGTTCTCTTCTGTTCTTTAGCAACATCAAAAATAACCAAGTCCATCCCTTCAGATGCTGCTGGCGGTGTGTTTCCCTGCAGGACAATGGGAGGTGAAAAGGGAAGAGGAGAAATACATGTCACGTCACAGTTCCTGAGAAGCTTATGTCGTCTTGTCTGTTTCAACACACTGAGTTCAAAGCAAAAATGCTTTCATAACAAAGGGACATTTATGATGAATTGTTGCCATAATGTGTTACCATAAGGTTTGCCAGGATTGGTGTGCTGTCAGTGGCAGTCATCCTATAAAATACATCCCAATTCTAGTGCATATAGGAACTGTCTGTGAGTGGTTAAATGGTAGCTATATGAATACATAAAAATGCTGTTGCTGATGTAGAGCATTTGGATAGCAATAAATAAAGCAATCCCTTTAATCCTTCTCCTTCCTAGGTACATAGTGGAGCTATTTGCATAGGCATAAGCAACATTAAAAATGTCTGTGGTACCATGAAGAAATCCAGCTTCACCACAGGGAAGTTTGCAAGAAGGGATTAAAAAGGAGCTGTGAAACAGGGGCAGCAGGAAGGAGCTGTAGACCACTTATCCAACTCTCCAATGAGTCCAGTGAGGTCAGTAGTGGCTGTTGTTCATAACCCCCACAGCTCAAGCTGCTGTCTCTTGGCCACCTCTCTGGAACATGAAATGAAAGCTGAGCTGCGTTATGGGGATGCCGTATCCTTGCTCCAGAGGTGCAGGAGGCACCTCTACTCTGTGCAGCCATGGAGCTTCCAGCTAGCTTTGCAAAAGGCACCACTGGTGACACAGTTGGGGCAGTGAAGGAGTTTGTGTGTCTTGTGAAATCCGTGCAGGAGATGAGGGAATATCCATGGGACTAATTGGTGTCAGGTGGCTTCCACACACAACTGCAATGTTTGCAATAGCCAAGATGGCTATTCTAAAGCTGGTTCAGGCCTGTCTATAGAAACTGAAGAGCAGAAATAGCCTGCAGGCAGTTCTACTTTAAGGTATTATATGTCAGTGTTTTCCAGCTCTTACTCATATAGCAGAGCGAATAGGAGGTTTGCTGGCTTGGCCAGAGGTCCTCCACGTCACTATCCCCCATTTTGGTTGTGTGCATTACAACGCAGCTCTGTTTCCTTTTGTAAACCGAAGAGACCAACTTTAACATGAAGACCAAATAGAGGTACAAGCCAATAGTAGTTATATATAAAAGAGGTAATTTCTGTCCTTTGAATGAACCTGGAGAGCAGCTCAGTATCCCTGCTGTCTAGGGGCAAATAGTGTCTGTCTTCTTCTTGAGGCATTAGTCCTTCTCACAGAAGACCACCCTCACTACCACACTGCACCCTCTCCATGGCACTCTCAGCAGAAAATTCAGTATAGGGATGCAGAACCCAACTCTGACTCACAAAGAGAAAGACTGTACAGAGGGTAAGAGCTGAATAGAAAATAGGAAGGGAACGGGGAAGTAGAGGGTTGTGTTCGGTAAGGCTGGGCACTGTCCTGGTGAGGATGGTGAGGCTGTGCCACCATTGTTCAGCCTCCAGTGTGGGTAACAGATTGCAATGTGGCCTCTTGAAGCCCAGCCATGAGAAGGGTCTAGTTTCTGTGAAGCTGTTCAGTATGTTCATCAGTGGCCTGCATGGTGACACAGAAACCCCCTATCGCAACAAATCTGCAGGTGACACTAAATTACTGCTTTGGTTTGAAAGACAGGTGTCTGCTAAGGAAGGCAGGAGCCTCCCTTGGAATGGAAAATGTAACCCCCTTCCTTCTGAATTATTATAGTTTTGAAATTAAGGGGCTTTCAGGCAATTACACGAGAAATAGGAATAACAGTTCTTTACTAGTATGCATAGCAAGGCAGTAATACCGAAACACTGGCTTAACCTGACAGAGTCAGGATACGCCCTGGCACCCCGCCGGGCAGGGTGGTGGTAGCAGCCCGATTAAGTGGTGGCTGCAGCCCTCTTTGAAGTGGTGCTGTTGAAGCGGTGATCCTGTAGAAAGGTCTGGTCCTCCTCTGAAGGTCCAGTGGTGGTTATGTAGCTCTTGTCCTCTGGGAACCCAGTAGGTAAAGGCTGCTTGTGTCCAGGTAGGAATGCTTGGTTCCTCCCCCTGGGCAGAGCATCTCACAATGGGACGATGTAATTCTATGGGTCACGCAGTGAGGCTTGGTGGCCCATTAACAGAAGATATATCCTGGAGGGAGTTACCAGGGATGTGTCATGAAAGAGACAAAGAACATTGCCCCTCCTGGTTCCAACAGATGGTGACAGAACACATACTTTTTATCATATCTTACATTGTAACCTTAAACAATAAGGAAGATTAGCCTAGGCAGGGAACAGCAGCACTTCAGTCTAGAATCACCTTGAAGGTAAGACACCTGAGGGTGTCAATCCAGACACCAGAGGTTCAAGCCACCAGTAGCCCCAGGAGGCTTAGCCATGAGAAACAGAGGGTTTCTCCACTGGGCAGGACAGTCAGAAGCACAGCACAGCTGGGGAGTGCCAGGCTATGTCACCACCCTGCTGAAGTGCACCAAAGCACTTGCAGTGGACTGCAGGTAGAGGCACTTGCTGTGAGCAAGGCCAGATGCCCACTGAAGTGCATCAGATGGAGCAAGGCTTTTGATCGAGGGATGCTTTCATTCCCCTCTACTCAGTGCTACTGCTCTCCCAGAATAGAGCCTGGCTAAGAAAGGATTTGGAAATGAGGTCTGGGAGAATACTGCCAGGATAGACATGGCTGCCAAGGGGAGGCTTGAGGCGCTGATGTTCAATCACAAGAGAAGGGGCCAAAGGAGCGATCACCTACAACAGCTCAAAAGGGACGTAGAAACATGACAGAGCCAAACTCTTCCTGAAAGATGATACAGAAAACAACAATGGCTGCAAGTTGTGCCTTGAGAAGGTCAGAGCAGACATCAGGAAAATTTCTTTCCTAGGTGTGGAGTTCAGCACAGAAGCAGGCTATTCAGGGAGGCTGGAAATCCTCCCTGGAGGTTTTCAGGACTGGAAGGAGCCAGAGACAATGGGTGGGTAAAATGCTGCGTAAAGCAGTTCTACTGCCAAAAAAAAAAGTGTAAGAGTAAGTTCCTGTGTTACTTCTTAAAATTCAGCTATGGACAACAGCTGTACTCAAAATAACTGCACAGCTCTGGGATTTCACAGCCGGGATGCTGTACTCTAAAAGGAGCATGTAGCTGGTGAGGAGTGCCGCAGCGAGCAAGGTGGGGATCTGTCACAGGGCCTTCCACTGCGCAGAGGTGAATTGCCCAGCTCCCTGAGTGCCTCTTTTCTCCTGCTCATGGGGAAGGGTAAAAAGGTGCCTGAAAGCAAGGAGAAAAGGGCATCTTTAATGTGATTAGGGCTTGACTCTGCTGTAAGCCTTTTAATGAGGCACTGAGCATATGGTTCCCTCCTTCCATTGAAAAACAAGAAAGACTTGTTGATCATTCAGCAGTGCTCCACATTTCTGCCACTTTGCTGCAACCTGAACAAAGGTTTAATCGCAAAACAAACCTTTGCTTGCTCCTCCTTGTGCCCTGGAGCGATCAAACCTCTGCCAAGGATGTAGAAAAGAAGCTGGGCCTGCTGGGACCCACACTGGATCCAAAGCACATCATGTCCCAGGTATGTTTCCATCCCCTCCAAGGACCCTCTCCCAAGGTCTGAGAAAAACCATTGAGAGGTGTCTGAGCAACCAAGGGAGGGCACTGCCTACACTTCGTCTCTGAGATCTCTTCATGCATCCTGCTGCAGAGTTTAAGGTGTAAAGAGTAAGCCTTGAGCACCAGCTTGTGTCGTTTTGGTGTTTTTGCTGTGCAGATGCACCATCCTGCTGAACCAAAGGACTGAAGCAAGCCCTGCACCCTACCTGGGCCATGAACATGGAGCTCAGTTTCCATTTCACAAATATATCCATTTGCTGGGGTTTTTTTTATTTTTCTGTTACTGGAGAAAATCACCCATTACAGTGTATTCTCCATGTCCCCAGGCCCACGTATAATTTCCAGCAGCTCTCCTCAGCATTCCACATTATAAAATCAATCTCTATTTAAGTAAGAGAGTGATATTTATTTCTTAATTTTTAATAATGTATTTTGTGATTTGTTACAGCCCTCAGTGTTGTATTATTTATTTATTGTGCCTATATGGTGCCCTGCTACACGGTAATAGAAGAGCTACAGAAATTAGAGACCTAAGCAAAACAAAGTTCAATAATTTTGCTACATCTAGGACTAGATCCAAAATTAACAAAGCAGCAAAACTGCAATGCAGGAACAATACCATAATGTTTTGCTCCCAAGTTTTAATGGACCCAGTGGAAGCAAGCTGCAATACTAAGAAAGATTAATCATCACTGTGAGAAAAATTAGAACTGGATCTTAACATATATCCCAAGGTGTTTCAGAAAAAAGTAATTTGCTGTGGAGTTCTTAAAAGTTAATAAATTTGCACACAGGCTAAAATGAAACAGGTATCAAGGTTTTCTTTTCATCTCTTTCTTATATTTTCCCTGCAAAGCTGGTTCCCTTTCAAAATACACTAAAAAGTCTTCATCTCAGGGAAAAAGAAGATCAATTTACTTAAAAAATGCCTGCATTCATTAGGTGATATCTCAGTACCATTCACTTGGTAGCAAAGTTCCCACCAACTTCGGTAGGCTAAAGTTTATCTTAAGCAGCTGAGTTCATTTATCACTGAAATCTGAAAGCATGAAAAGCAGGGGTTCTGGGCCTTGCCTGCACTTTGTGCTCACCCTTGGGGAAGTTGTGATTCCACCTGCTGAGGCACGACAGCTACAGAATGCCTGCTTCCCCAGAGTTTGGCTGCAAGGAACCCCAGGGGCAGCCCAGGGACATAGCCCCTGCTTCTCATGGGAACAGTGTCGTCTTGCGTGGTGCATGCCTCTGGTACAGAGGGGAGGTGGAGCTGCCAGGAATCAGCAGTGTAATGACTTTTCCCTTCAGGAAACCTTCACTGAACTAAACAGAACTGGTTCTGGTGGAGCTGGCTCAAATTTCTCATGCTTTGGTCACTCCGTTTACAAACTTCAACACTTCTGGACATCTCTCTGCAAAACTCCATGTCTCATCCACTTCCCTCAAGACTGCATTGAAAAGATTTTTGACTGGTGGGTCTTCCTTCCATGTTGTTTCTTTCCCAGCTCCACAAGCACTCCTGTCCTGCAGAAACACACCCTTTTTCAGGGCTATTTTCCTGTTGCTCTGAGGCCTGTCACTGCCTCTGGGTGGTGTCCCAGCTGCCAGGCCAGTCTTTGATGAATGTCATACCACGGCACTGTGCCCTTCACCCCACTGCCAGGTGCCTGCCTGCTGGACTGCCGTAAGTCTTCACAGTTGACAATAAGACAATTTGTACCCTGACTATCAGGATGTTTGGGGTGTTGGCTTAGCCAGTAGCAGAGATGATCATGTTGAGCCTTCGCCTGCTTGCCACAGCCTTTCGAGGTGCTGTTCTTCCTGAGACACTAGAATGAGAGTAGGACAAATTACGTGGTTTCATTTCTGCTTTCTGTAGCTGATGAAATGGGAAGGGTCTAGGCAGGAATTACAATTCCAGCAGTGAGAGACTCAGCAGTCTCAAAGCCTACTTGGGAAAAGTTCCAGACAGAAAAATGCCATTTTCTTGCCCCCAGGACTGACTGTCTGAATCATACCTAAGAGGAAATTCCAAGAAAGCAATCTTAGGATCATGGGTTTCTGTGGATGGTACATCTTTGACGCACTGTGCAATTGTCACTAGCCTCGGCATCGGGGTCTGGTTTTGCCTCATACAGAATAAAAACTCTTCAGTTTTAATTGAGAATGACATACAGACAAGGCAAAGCAATCAGAGTGAGCTTCTTAATTTGGTAACTCACTGACTGACCTCAGTCAGCCAAGGCTGGTTAGAGCCAACCACAGCTGGCTCCAAAAGCTTTTCAGCTCATCAGTGTCAGAGCTGAGTTTTTGGTGGGGAGAACTTGAGCCTGACTCCCTTCAGAGGCAGCCCTGACTGTGTCTAGGCTAGCCAAGCTCAGTGTGAGCAAGGTGAAACCAATGCCCCACTGAGGCAGAGCAGCAATGCCGTTTACGCTCTGACGCACGTATTTGAGAGCCTGTTTTGTGGTGAGGGCTTAGCAGCAGACCCAGAGGGTGGTGAGTGCTCTGGCAGCCCCATCCCTGTCAGAGCTCATGCTGCCTCCCCAGCCAGTGTGGCTTGCCTTCTGACACTGTGGTCCTCTCTCAAATGCTGCCACTGAATGAGGGCTGTAGCACACGTAACCAGACATAGCTGCTTCCTTCTTGCAGGGGGGTATGCTGGTGCTTCCTCTGCTGACCTGCCTTGCACCATCACACGAGGCCATAAGAAGTGTCCTGCTGGATCTGAGAGACAATTCATCCCTCCCTGTATTGTGTCTTTTGTGATGCTGCACTGGGAGGGCTTGTGAGCCTGGCCATGACCTGCCTGGCCAACCCGTGCCCCTGTATGCAGATTTTCACACACTTCCCCAGAAGAGAGAGATGTGGTGGGAGGGATCCAGAGGCTACCTCCCCGCACAGCTGCTCTAGCAGCCCTTTTAGGATCTTCTATTCTCTTGCCCAAACCCACATGGGGCCCATTGGCACTGTCCACTTCTGCCATCTCTTGTAGCAGCAAATTCCTATGCCCACCTTGCAGAGAAATGTTTTCTTTCATCTGCTTTAAACCGATCTCTGTCTAGTGCTCCCTCTTTCTAGTTTGATGGGATTTGAGATTTAGTGGATCACAATACTGAATTCACCTTATTGCTGCCTACATGGTTTTTGTAAAGGACATTGCTTCTTTCCATGGCTGCCAAGTAAACATCCCAAAACAGTATTGGAGATTTCCATTCCCTCTGCTGGTTAGGAGAGGTGGAAGTCACAGAATTCACTGCTCATTTAAGAGAGTAGCACATGTTTTAGACCTGGCTTTTAGTGACAAGGGGTGTTTTCACATGATTAGTTTCTGAGTTTCTCACAGGTCCTTTCCACAATTAACAGCTCTGCCTGAGGGAAAGGAATAAACCTGTCTTACACGCTGGTGAAAATACTGCCGGGAGCACACCTGCAATTTTAGCTCAAGTGCCTGTGAAAAATCATAGGTAAGTTTTGAAAACTACCCACGATTTCTTTAAGGTACGTATATACTTTTCTTCTGGTAATGTCTTGTTGTGGTTTAGAATTAATCATTCAGACATTATTCTCATTAACTCTCCCCTGTCAATTAGCCCTGGAAACTGTGTGGCACAACTTGCTGAAAAGTGCAGAACATTTTGATGACAATCATCAGGAAGTCTGGCCATAAATACAATGCCCTCACTAACTAGTCCAGACTAGCACACTCTAAAGAAGAGTGGGAATCTTTAGTAATCTGCCCCAGAAATCTGCATACCAGTTTCTCCCTCTGGAAACCAGACCAAATAAAACAGGCTGACCGCAAAGGGGCTGCCTGCATATTAACTGGCCCAAATTTGTAAGGTGCCTTGAGATAAAAGGTGTTATGAGGACTCTGGGAATGGAGCCAAAACATGTTTTCCTGATGTAGCCATGAGTAATTCTATGCAGTTCTACCACAGGAACGACCTTTCTATTCTCCTAAATCTGCTGGCTGCCTGTGTTGCTCTGTTTCATCTTAGTTGTTAGAAAACAACTAGCTTAAGGCCTTGAATCAGCAATAAATTAACTTTTTAAAACAAAAAACATAGCACACCCAGTAGATCAACTGACCTTTAGCCCTGAACATAAAACTGAGAAGTACATTACTGTTTGTTTTGTGACGCACCAGGCAACTCTCTGCTCCTTTGCATCCTCATGTGGTGCTCCTGGTGTTACTGTCGGCTACACTATCACAGTGCCACAGTGATTCAGACTCTGAATAACCTGTGGGTTTCTTCTCCTGGAGCATGTTAATAGGTTAAGCTCACAGTTGCTAATTTTACAGTATTTCAAAAGATGGTTATATATTTATGCATTATTTATTGAAAAAATCTAGCATGATACATTATTTACAGCAGTATTAACAGTATTTATTATTTATTATGTTCCTATTTTAATATATATTATTTCAAGCAAGACTTTTTGCAGTATTGTTTGTTGACTTCAGTTACTGGAGTTAATATTGTGCAGAGTAGACAGTACTGTCCTGTGGGCTGAGACTGCTGAAATCTAATTACCTTGGCCAAGAAATGCCATTCACTTTTGCCTGAGCAATATTTTATAACTTGGGGATGGGTTGTGGTTATCTCTGTCTGTGTATAAACAACCATGAAGAGGGATTCAAGGTATCTGCTCTCATCCTCTATGTGGTGTGCTAGTGCAGAGTCCCACAGTCCCAAGCTTCTTTTCCTCTGCCTGTGAACCTGGGCAGACCCAGGAGACTGCTGCAGCTGCTACAGACATCCAGTGAGTTGTGGACACAGCTGTCCCCTTCGTTTTCCTTCCTTTGAGGTAAACCAGAATCAGGGTAAATAGAAAATTGCACAAGCCTCAGCTGATCCAGACACTGGCTGGTTAGGGAGGTGATTTCTTGAAATGACTTTGCTATTGCAGCAAAAGCTCTAGCTTAGAGTTATTAGACCTTCACAAAAAGGCCTTGCTGAAGTAAATTATTTTTGCTGGGGAATAGAACTATATGACAAAGACATATCCAGTCCTCTGTGGCTTAATCTCAGCAACTGACCTCTTGTCTTCGAGGAACAGAGCCTGAATGGTCTGTCTCCGAGAAGAGCTACTCTTGGACAAATCCGAAATAAATGTTGAAAATTGTGATGGGCTGGAAGGCACCTTGTAGCAGAAATAGGAGCCCAGCTTGAATACAAGTTTCAAAACAGTGGAGACCATAGCCCCATCCTTCCTCAGGAGTGCTGGCAAGCTTCTCCCGTAAAGCATGGAGTGGAGGCTTCTTCTGAAGTGTGTTCAGCTTTGAGTGGTCTTCAAGACCCACCTTCCGTTCCCACCCTGTCAAATGCACTGCCAGTGCACCTCTACATGCCTAGAGCCATGTCCAGTGGTCTGATTTGCTTACATGTTGTTTGGCTTATTCAAGAAGTACCTGTCCTGCAGTAGGCCTCTCTCCTTCCAGCTCCACCGCCCTGGACCTCATTTCTCCAGGCTGGCACCTTCTTCCATGACTTGTCATTGCAAGAGGCTCTGCAGTTCACTCTGAGACACTTTTCACTTGGTGGTGGCTCTTTGCCATGCAGCCCTTACTGCTATTAGGTGCTTTAAATCTTACAGACAGTAGGTTAGGAGCTTCTTAACCTGACTAATCTTTAACAGGAACACTGTCCCAGGTGGGTTTGAGACATTGTCTGAGGATTCAAGGACTTCTATGGCCTAAGTTATTTCATCATCGCTATGTGAAACCTTTTTGAACCACCCAGCTCCCTTTATGTCTGTGGGGTGTGTTATTTGTGTCCTGATTTTTCCAGTTACTCTGTCTTTTTATCTTTGGTCCCCCATATTCTCTTCAGTTCAGACTTTCTGAACCAAGGCCTCTTCACTGTGCCAGCTTGACTCCCCTCCTCTGTTCTTCCCAGATTGCCTCACTATTCTCTCTCCTTTGGTTTTTCTGTCTGCACCAAAAACACTAAAACTGTCTCACATCACCTCTGTTTGACAAAACTGTTGTGCATACTCATTGATCTTCACACTTATCTTGACTCATTCCTACTAACAGTGGTGGAAAAACAGCTGTTTATCTCAATTAAATTTTGATTGGCAATTAGCATCTACCTGTCACTATTATTCAGTTTTCTCCAGTGTCCCCTTCAGCTACTTTCTATGCTATTTTTTCACCTGGTTTCCATGAGAACCATCTCAATATATCTCTATCCTGCCAGCACTATATTTGGTTCCTGTCAGGAAAGAACAAATAATTTACTCTCAGGCACCATTTGAGGCTTCAGCTGTTCCAGTAACACTTAGAATATTGTGAGACTCACCTCATCAATATGTATCCAGGACCCTCCATCTGCCTGTATCCTTCTATACCACCATAAATGGAAGTCTATCCCATAGCACACTGTTGGTGTACACCCAGCTTCAGGTGACAAAAGCTTTACAGATGGGCCTCAAATCTCCAACTGTGGCAGGGAACAAGAACAAAGAGGATGCTCTGGTATCCTTTTCCTTGAGAAAAAAGCTAGCTTCCTTTCAAATCTCACCAAACAGCCTGTGTGTTGGGCAGCTGGACTTTACATGTGATCCCTTTCTTCTGTTTTGCTGACTGGCCTTGTGAGAGTTCCTTTTGGACATTCACTGAGCCATTCACTTGTAGTTTCACTGAGAGAATGAGATGGGAGAGATAGGGCTGCTCTCCTCTGATGGGACATGCAGTTCCCTGGCACAGAGAAGCAAAGGACCAAGCTTTGCAGAGGTTCCAGCTGGGATAGCCAGGTGACTGGCAGCCCCTTAGGACTCAGGCCGGGACATAAACCCTCATGAATGGCAATAAAACACAGCACAGGGATCTCTCAGTGCCCTCAGGGCAAAGAAAGTGCAACAAATTAAAGATGATGTAATTCGTGTGAAAGACATTGCTGAATAACTCTGTGCTATATACAGCCTCTGAGAAAATTGTACTAAAGGACTATTTACTTCACAAAGCTGTCCCTCACCACCCAGCAAGTGTATTTTTAAAAACCATTACCTGGGCTTGGCATACGTGAGAGCTCCTAAACAGTAATAGTTCATTTTTCACCAATGAGTGCATCAAATTTTGTCCACCTACAGCATTAGTTAGACAACACCAGTTATTATGTCTTTAAAACATAGTGGTTCAGATGGTTGAGTATCCCTCTGTATGGAGGTTGCTTGTTTCAGTTCAGCATCTGCTTTGGCTTAGGGAGACAGTCCTTACACTGTGGGGAGTAACAAACAGCGGGCAGTCAGTACGTGATACTGCTCTATGCAGGTTTGTGAGAGCATATCCTAATTTCCTTTTACATCTAACCTGAACGGGAGTGCATGACATGAGGGCCAGTGGTGTTTGCACTGGTTAAATTATCTCAGTGTGACCTTGTCAAAGTCCAAAGTCCAAGACACGTCCATGAAGATTTTGGCATGCTTAGTCAGAGGCTCATGTAATTACTTATTCCATGTATGAGAGCAGTATGAAAAAGGAAGAGTCAAACTCCAGTTCTTCAGGAAGACAGTGGAGGCAGCATCTTCAGCTGTGCTGCAATAGCTACAGGGAATGCTAGGTAAGATTAATGTGAAGTACTCAGTAAGAAAAAACATCAAGTATCACAATATTTTTAGGAAGTACTTCAGTAAATTCCCAACTCATTGACCATTTTTCACCTCACCTGGATTGAGAGAAAAGGCCTCAGAGATTAACTCTCAAAATGCTTTATGAAAATAAGCAAAAAGATGGCCTGTGCCATCTTCTCTCATCTTCCTTTCCCTCAAAAAGTACTTGCATGTGAGTCTACTGGAAAGGAGCAGAGGTGGAAGAACGAATAAAATAGGCAAAGGTACTGAGAGGAGAGGAGAAGCTGACTGATAACCAGGGCAGAGAGACATGATGGCTCCCAGGTGCAGAGAGTTAAACAAATCTTCTGCATTTGCAGAGCAGAGGAGGTCTAGGAGTGGATGGAAAATGAGGAGGATGATTTATTGAACCTTAGGCCAGTGTCTCTTTCAGACTGAATCACTGCCTCTTTGAGTCTGACTTGTTTTGACTTAAAGTTTCTTACTGCTTGTTCAGACCAGGTGAAGGAAAGGTAAGTCCTAAAACCTGTCCTCTCTCTCTGTTATCTTGCCTAAGAAGAGATACTATTTCTCTCTTGAAAAGTGTTCATATTCCATCTTTAGATTCACTGTTAGCAATGCTGTTGAATTTTTGGTGTCTTCTGCTGCCTTATGCTCTTGATGTTTTTTCAAATGCTGTCAGCTAGTTGACCTGGGTTGAATTCCATCTATAATCTGGAGATAAGAAGATCTGTCTCCCACACACAGCCCATTAAACTTTCTAGAAAAACTCCAGATACAAGTATCTGGTGAAGCAGGCTTCTTGAATAAGTTGGTGCTGAGGACAAGGAACCATGACTCATAACTCAAACAGAGGGTATGACGCTTGTGCAAACTTTGGGAGTTTTATTTCCAGATTGTTACGTTGCTGGACTTTCTTTGAAATTTTGTTCGTTCTTTGCTCAGTAGCTTCCTGACTTACTTTATGAGATGTATTTGTCCCTGACATTAGCAGAGAGATGGAAATGCCTATGCAGAAATGAGGAAGATGTGAGAGGGAAAAATCAGGGTTGTGACAAAGACACTGACACTCTGCAGAGCTCCTGCCTGATATTAAGAAGATCTTGTCAAATATATTCTGCTCACAAACAAAGCTTACTGATATCTATGATTGCTGTGATTCTGAAACTAACATAGATGTATACACTGACATCCTGACACTGACCTGACATCTGTCAGCTGTGTTTGGTTCAGATGGTCAGCAGAGTAGGGACAAACCTCTGTCCTGGGAGGACGTTGCCATCACTTTTCAACAGAACTTCATCGAAGAGAAGTGGTCATCAAAAATACACTGAAAAGCCTGAGAACCTTGTTAAAAATCCTAAAATACCATTTTGTTTGTGAAGTAGAGTCAGGTCTGCTTAATCACAACTTGTTTGCCAACATCCAGTTTTATCAGCTTAATGAAAAAAAAGAAAAAAAGTCAAATCCTGTTCACATGTCCTATTAAACTACTTTCTGCTTTAATCTGTGTGATGCTGAGACAACGCCAATAAAACAAGCATGATTTAATCAATTCTGACTGTTCTGATCTGACAAGCACCTTCATTTGGAGACTGATTACTTGGCTATCCATAGAATATTCATGGACTCTACAGGACATTCAGCTCTCCCTCTGTACTTGCCAAGGACTTCTGCTGGAATCATAGGTCTTGTTGCCTGACATGTGTAGAAGAATAATATTAGCCATTCCACATACATTTAGGAATAACAAAGCAAAATTAAATTATGATCTATATTCAAACATGTTTTTCCAAACCTAAGCAGACTGTTTGTTGTTTCTTCAAGGGTGGGGGAGATTCCCTTTCTCCAAGAGATGGCTGCTAAGGAGCCGTATGTGGGACATGGCTCTAAATATTCCTCTTGTGTAGGCCGCTCACTCGATGATCGAAGGCGTTTGTGGTTAACAAATTTAAATTTTTCACCTCTCTTTAAAACCAAAACACTGCTTGAATGCCCGTGGTGCCAATCAGTATTTTTCTGCTACTCTGTTGCTTGCATGCATTTTATGACCTTACCTATCCCAGGCTGTCTGGGCCATGTGCGTCTTTCAAATATCCTTTAAGTCTGCCTACACAAGAAATGCCAGCTGAGGGCAAAGATAATCACTCCGGTTTACAGAAGTATTTGCAAGTGTGGAACACCACTTCTACCTGCATTTGGGAACTGGGTGGCAAAATTTGATCACTTTATGTTTGACTGTTATAGTGTAATTATAATCTTATTTATTTTGACTTCTGATTCTTTCTAATCATTGGGAGATTCATAGAATTCCAGAGTGGTTTGGGCTGGAAGGGATCTTAGAGATCATCTAATTCCAGCTCCCTTACTGCGAGCAGGGATACCTTCCACTAGATGAGGTTTCTCAAAGATCCACCCAACACAGCCTTTAATACTTCCAGGGATGGTGTGTCCGTGCCTCTGGTCAACCTGTTCCAACTGGTTTTACCTTCACAGTACAAAATCCTTCCTTAACATCTGATCTAAATCTGTCTTCTTTTAGTGTAAAGCCTCTCCCCTTGTACTATCACTATCTGCCCACTTAAAAAGTCACTCTCCCCATTTTTTATAAGCCTTCTTCAAGTACTCAAAGGCTGCAATGAGGTCTCCCTGGAGGCTTCTCTTCATAGAGAACAACCTCAGCTTTTTCAGTGTGACTTCACAGGAGAGGTGCTCCAGCCCTCTGATCATTTTTGTGGCAGCCTCTGGACCCGCATCAACAGGTCCATGTCCTTCCTGTGCTGGGACCCCAGAGCTGGATGCAGCCCTGCAGGTGGGGTCTCACCAGAGCAGAGCAGAGGGGCAGAATCCCCTCCCGGGCCCTGCTGGCCGCGCTGCTTTGGATGCAGCCCAAGACACGTTTGGCTCTCTGGGCTGTGAGTGCCCATGGCTGGGTCACGTCCAACCTCTCACCCTACAGCACCCCAAAGTCCCTCTCAGCAGGGCTGCTCTCAGTGAGATCACCTCCCAGTCTGTGCTTTTGTTTGGGATTGCCTTGACCCAGGCGTAGCACTTGCACTTGGCCTTGCTGAACTTNGCACTTGGTCCCACTGCCTCTGTCACTGATAAAGCTACTGAAGAGCCCAAGCCTCAAGACAGCCCTGAGGGACACCACTCATCACTGGCCTCCACCTGGACACAGAGCCATTGACTGCAACTCTCTGGCTGCGTCCATCCAGCCAGTTCCTTATCCACTGAACAGTCCACCCTTCCAATCCATGTCTCTCCAGTTTGGAGATAAGGATGTCTTGTGGGACCATGTCGAAGGCCTTGCAGAAGTCCAGGTAGATGACACTGCTTCGCCTTGCCTGGTCGACCTCATACATTACTAGCTGCTGCAACGTCTGCTGTGGCATTGATGGTTTTTGGATGGAACTGAGTTGACTTTTTTGTTGACAGATTTTTATAGCATTAAAGCTGGTTGACTCAGTAGCCTCCCTCCAATTTGGTTGCATCAAACCAACAGCACGAGGTATGTGGATGGTGCTGCTGCTGGGACCCACAGCTCCACTGGCAAGGCCTGGACTGGGAGAGGAGTGGGCTGTGCTGGGCAGTCCTTACCACAGCTGTGCCTCTGCAGCAGCTCTAGGCAGGAGAAACCAGGACACAATCACATCCATTGGAGCTCCAGGCGTGAGAGTGGTTTTGACTTTTTTTCTTCTTCTTGTCTTTTTCTTTTTTTTGTTGCTGTTGAGAACGGGGTCCTAGCACTAGTCTTACTATTACAAGATCAGACTATTAAAGTGCAAATAAACAAAATATTTATATGCAAAATCTTATTGGGAAAACATAATTTTTCTCAGTCATATCACTCCAAAGAACTTGAATTCAGGAAGTTTAGGTTTTGCCCAAAACTTGCTATGTCAGTTCTCTTTTAACCAGGGGATTATAGATAGAAGGGTAAATGATCAGAAGATTACTGTCTACTGTTTTGAAATACTGATTCAAAATGAAAGGAAGTTTGTTACTTGAATATGGACATATGAGCAAGCTGCCTCCTATTCTCAAACCATATCATGCTTGATTTTCTCAACAGTTACAGAAGGTAAATTTACTAGGTCTTGGTTTTCACTGTCTTTCTTCCACTGAAGACAATGGAAAAAAACTTCTATTAATTTTGTGGAAGCATGATTTGGCCCCTAGTGACTCTACTTCTCTCTTTTCCTACATTTTCCTTTTGAACAACAGACAAATGATACATCCTGAAAAACAGCACCCTGACTGAGGCTGGAGAAAGATTTAAAAGTTAATGGAGAGAACTATTACTTTTCTGTACATAATACTATACACAGCTCTGAAAACTACAGTTCGTATCCTTTTAACGCGTCAAAGTAATTTTTTAAAAGGTGTAACTTTCCAATTTCTGTCCTTGTTAATAATTTAACAGTTTAAGTGCCACGGTGTGTCTCCTGTCCCGGCTGGCAACGCTGACCGCAGGCACCGGGCACAC
>VXBT01007752.1:742-36626 GCA_013400235.1 Oriolus oriolus
CCGGCCCGGGCCGCCCCCGCCGGGCCCGAGCGCGGCCCCTTCCCCGTGCACGAGTGCGTGTTCAAGGGGGACGTGCGGCGGCTCTCGGCGCTCATCCGCACCCAGGGCATCGCCCAGAAGGACAGTCACGGTGAGCGGGACACACCGGGGGATCCGGGGCTCGCGACCGCGTCCCGCCGGGGCGGGAGGTGCGGGTGCGGAACCGGGAAAGAGGGAATTCGTGGGAGTTTCACAAGGGAGTTTCATAAGGGTGTGTGAATCCCCTTTAGGAAGGGCTTAGGACAAGGGATGGAGTGACTGGACGGGGGGGATGGCTTCCGCTGACAGAAGTCAGGGCTAGCTGGGGTATTGGGAAGAAACTGTTCCCTGTGACGGTGGGGAAGCCCTGGCACAGGGTGCCCAGAGAAGCTGAGGCTGCCCCTGGATCCCTGGCAGTGTCCAAGGCCAGGTTGGACGGGGCTTGGAGCAGTCTGGGGTGGTGGAAAGTGTCCCTGGCCATAGCAGCGGTAGGACTGGATGGGCTTTGAGGTCCATTCCAAACCAAACCATTCCGTAATTCCATGATTTTCGTAATATGGATGAGCAATGTCAGCTGCAGTACCAGCACTGGGCTGGCCGAGCTGCCTCTGCCCAGGTGTTGCTCTGTGTCCAAGGCCCCACTGCATTTAAAAGATTGGTTCTTTTTATGATGTCTGAGCTGTCACCTATGTGCTTTGGGAGATGACGAGCGGTTCCTTTGGCTGTTGGCAGAGCAGTCTTCGATGTTTCCCCAGGCTAGAAAAACAAACCCTTTTTTCTCTTTTCTCTTTAAATGCTGTGGTTCTGGATTTTGAGAGAGTTCTTCATAGCTGCTCCTCTGCAAATGCTCTGTCCACAGCAGTGTCAGTGGCAGAGGTGGAATCTGATCCTTGTGCTGCCCTGAAATTTGTAAATATTGAATGTCTTGCCTGGCCTTTTAAATACACTTTAATTTGGGGAATGTTTTATACTGTTAACAAATAAATTAGCATGGGGGATCAGCTTGACCTTCATGGTTAGTTTTAATCTCTATTTTAAAAACCTGTTTCAAGAGTAACATGATCCGTTTCTGCTGGAGAATTCCAAGTTCCACGTGTGTGGTGTCTGAGAAGTTGTGATAAAGGGGATGCTTGTGTTGTGTTTCTGATAAGGAGATTGGCTGTGCCTGATTGTGGTCTGTAAATTCAAAAGGAACACGAAGGTGGAGGATCTCTGGGACTGGCACGATGGCAGGAGTGATGGAATTGGGAATTACAGCTGTGTCTGTGGTGGCATTGGGCACTGGAATGCAGCTGAGGAATGCAGAGTAACACAGGGCTCAGCTCCCAGCCAGGACGGGCAGGAGTGTTCCCTACAACTGGCACAGTGCTTTCCTGAGGGCAGTGTTCCAAATCCAGCTACAGATCTGTTTATCCTGCCACCTTCATTCCAGCAAATCCTGCTAGAATGAAAGCAGCAGACTTGGGGAGGATTTTTCCCACTTGGTCTATTCCTGCTGCTGCTTCTCCCTGTTCCTCCTCCAGTTCCTCTTTGAGCAACTCAGCGGCAGCAGCAACTCCAGATCTTTACTTGAAGGCACTTCCTGGTCCCTCTTTGCTGCACTGTCACCCTCAGTGTGTGTCACAAACACTGATTCCATCCTTTTAAAATCCATATATATCCTATATAAATCTCCAGTTAATACCTCTCTGCTTTCCCGCTTCTGTTTAGTGTTGGAACACTTTGGGGATCTCTGACTCATCATCATCCTCCAAGTTTTTACTTGAACTATTCAGAAAAACCCCACAACAAACCTTTCCATGGCTTGACATTCCAAAGGCCTGAGTAACATTTCCTTGTTATTGTTTTCTTCCTGCCTGATTCCATCTGTCACTTGTTTACACACTGGAACTGGGAATTATTTGGGGGACACTCCAGCTGATGATTTGCTCAGAAATAAGCCAGAGGAATCCTGGGATGTGATAGGGGTTGGACAGAGGGGAGAGAGAACTTATTGTTAATAATCTAGGCCTGTTTTAGTGTTGGTTCAGTGCAGGAAAGCCAAATCCTGTGGAATGGGAGACTCTTGCTGTTCTGCTAAAAGCAATTGAGTGTTAATTGAGTGCCTGCCCAGCTCCCTAAATTAACCTTCAAATCACTGCCCAGAGGAAGGCCAGTGTCATTATTTCCAAACAATGAGTTTCCTGGGAGAAGCCTGTAGCTACACCTAGTAGATGACTTACAGTTTTATTATAACATGCATTTAAGAGCTTAAATCCTGGAACAGACAAATCCTCTTGCTGAATTACTGCTGGAAAACAGCTGGAAAACAGCCCTGCCTCCCTGTAGGTGTGCAGGTGCCTCAGCAGAGGTGAAAGGCCACGTGTGTGAGGACAGGTGCTGTGTTTGAGGTGTGTGTTTGTGCCAGCAGGCCTTGTTTGCCCGCCTGGATGTGCACGGGCAGGATTCCAGGAGCTGCTGTAGCACTGATTTCTTGGGACAGGGGCTGTAGCTGTGCTGGGCACTGGTGAGGCCTCACCTCAAATCCTGGGTTCAGTTCTGGGCCCCTCATTCCAACAAAGACCCTGAGGGGCTGGAGCGTGTCCAGGGCAGGGAACGGAGCTGGGAAGGGGCTGGAGCCCCAGGAGCGGCTGAGGGAGCTGGGAAAGGGGCTCAGCCTGGAGCAAAGGAGGCTCAGGGGGGACCTTGTGGCTCTGCACAACTCCCTGACAGGAGGGGGCAGCCGGGGGGGTCGGGCTCTGCTCGCAGGGAACAGGGACAGGAGGAGAGGGAACGGCCTCAGGCTGGGCCAGGGCAGGCTCAGGGTGGGCATCAGCAGGAATTTCCCCATGGAAAGGATGGTCAGGCCTTGGCAGGGGCTGCCCAGGGAGGTTTGGAGTGCCCATCCCTGGAGGTGTCCAAGGAAGGGCTGGAGGTGGCACTCAGTGCTCTGGGCTGGGGACGAGGTGGGGATTGGGCACAGCTTGGGCTCAGTGATCCTGGAGGGCTTTTCCAGCCTCACTGATCCTGAGATTCCATGATTCTATGAAAGTGTTTCCTCCTGGATCACATAATTTGCATTTCCTGAGCACACGGTGTGGCTCCCTCTCAAACGTGCTCCTCAGGAAGGTTATTTCTTTCCATCCCCTACCGGAGCCTGGCAGCATCCAGGATTCCCAGTGCTGTGCTGGCTCCCAGATGTTGGAGCAGCTATTAATAGAAGCAGGAGTTTAGCTGGGTTAGTGTATAATGAGCTGGGATGTGGCTGCCTGGGATGCTGCCAGTGTCCTGCAAGGATGAAATGCAGGACACACTGAGCAGCCCTTTCAGCCCCTCTTGGGCAAGCAGGGCAGAGTTCCCATCTTCATCCGAAATTCCATGATGCTGCAGCAGGGTGCTGGCATTTCTGTAGCAGCCTCTCCCAGATGTGCAGCACATCCTGTGCACAGAGCAGGTTCTTCCTGCTGACAAAATGGGAGCTAGAAAATAACTCTCAGCCAAGTGTGTGTGTTAGAATTGCACAAGAAATTTGTTTTGCAGCTAAGAAAGTGTTTAAATGTGCAAAATACAGTTAAATGGAAGAACTTTGCATCCTTAAGCTCCCTAAATAAAGTGTGTCATGAGCCTGGTAGCAGCATTAATCCAGCAAAAACAGCTCTGGGTGCCTCACAGTGAATATTTAACCACACAAATACCACCTGTGTCATGAGCATCGCCACGAAAATGGGGACAGGTTTGAGAGGCTGCTGATCAACACCAAAGCTTTCTTTGGAAGCAACCAAAAGGCAGCTTTGTGGTGAAGGTGCTGTTCCTTCTCAGTATGCCCAGTACTATAGTTGTAAAAAATGAGTACTCAGTCTTTGAAAAATTAATAAAACAGGCTGTTAAATTTTTAATCAGTATCATATCTGTGAGTAGCTTTTAACCCAGATATGTCAGGCTGTGAAGGGATCAGACCCTTCAGCCCGTGGGGAGCAGTGGGGTTTGAGTTGTGTCTTTCTCAGAGACACAACTGGACCTCTTTGCCTGGAGTGAGTTTCAAGATATCGTTAAAAAGCCTCTCTTGGCCCTTGAAATGTGTCTCAGTATATTTATTTTGACAATTATAATCCACATGGTTGCTTGGAAAAACGTCACTCCTCTGGTGGGTTTTGGTGTGTTCCTGGGTTAGAGCAGGAACTGGAGTTTCCTAAGGAAGGGATTGCAATGGATTCTGGTAATTTTAATCTAATCTCTTTTATTTCCATGGTTTATTTTAGGAAACACTCCTTTACATCTTGCTGTGATGTTGGGACATAAAGGTGGGTACAACCATTTATTTTGTTTCCTCTTCAGTGATCCTGAAGATCTGGGGGCGAGAGGACAAAGGGATTTTTCCATTTTCCTGAATGTGATCTTGTGTTTCAAGGTAGTGAGGTTTTCTGGGAAGAAGATGCCACATGGATTTGGAGGAGGAAGTGGGAAAAGAAATCTGGGGTTTATTCCCAATATCCCATCTAACCCTCTGGCAGCGAGAAGCCATTGCCCCTTTCCTGTCACTCCTTATCCCCAGTCCCTCTGCAGCTCTCCTGGAGCCCCTTTAGGCCCTGCAAGGGGCTCTGAGCTCTCCCTGGATCCTTCTTTTCTCCAGGTGAGCACCCCCAGCTCTCCCAGCCTGTTTATTGGACTGGAAATGGAATCTGGCTGGTGATTCCAAGCTTAGTTGCCTGCTCCCTGCAGAGTGATGTTCTTGTCCCGGGCACTGTGTTTAAGGAACCATACAAACCCCTCGGTGTGGTGGCTGGGTTAGTCAGGGCCTTTGTTTATTCCCACAGGAGGCAGTTTATTCAGCAGGGAAGTATCTCTTCCTCCCCAGCCTCTGAGCCTGCCACTGACTCACGGCTGTTGCATCTGGAATGACCAGTGCAGTTTCCTGTGGCACCTGTGGAAGGAAAATAACCCAGCAAGTCCCTGTCTTGGTGATGAGACATTCCTTCAGCTCCAGCTGGGCCCTGCTCCATCACCTCCAGACAGCTCAGGGTGGCTTCAGTGACATGTGCTGTGGTTTCCCTGTGGCTGGAAACTGGAGAACCATTTCCAAGGACCACATGGAAACACTGACACCCTCCTTGTCTCCTTAATTTTTTCATTCCACCGTCACTTTCCACCCGTGGACGGGGAATGCAAGTGCAGTGGTGTGGTACAGTTGGTTCCACACCTGCTCTGAGGCTGTCCTGGAGCAGAGGTGCCTGTTTGCCCTCTTTAAATCCCAGATCCCCCAGGATGTTCCGGCACACAGAGATGTGTTGGTGCCTCAGCCTCCTCTGCCTCCCATACACCTGACGGACTCAAGAGTTGCCCCAAATCCCTGTCCCCATGGTCCATTCACCCCTTGGAGAGGGATGAAGGCCCTGAGGTATCTCTTGGTGCATGGGTTTGTGTGTGGAGCAGAGAGAGCTGATGTCTCACATTAAATATAAATATCCTTGTTCCGTAGTGGTGTGTGTATCTGACATGCAGAAGTGGTATAAAAAGCAAAATGCACGTAGCAGGAGGGACGAGTGTTCAGTGTTATGTAATTGGTGGCTGATCACCAGTGATTTTCAGTGCTAATGTTGAACAGGGAATTGCTGGGAGTACTTGTATAAATGGCTTTGTTTGTTAGAGTGACTCAGAATCCAGATATGTGTTTTGGTAATCTGTGTGGTATCTCTGATACCAATTGCTGTAGTTGAGTTTTATTCTGACTGATCCTGCTGCATGCCTGATGTTTGCTGTAAATAACTGTGGATATTTTGTCCCAGAATGTGCCCACCTGCTTTTAGCCCATAATGCTCCAGTAAAGGTGAAAAACGCTCAGGGATGGAGCCCTCTGGCCGAAGCCATCAGCTATGGAGACAGACAGATGAGTAAGCACCTCTTCATTCATCCAAATTTGCCAAACTGGGGCTCATTCAGAACAGGAAGGCAAAGCTCTCAAGCTGTGTTATTTTCCCACAGCCCTCTTTCAGCTCTCTGAAGGGTTTCTCTTAATCAGCTGAACATTTTATATCTCAACATGATCAGGCACATCCATTTCCTTGATAAGAAGTTGCACTGGGTTACATAAGCAGACTGTTAACTCTGCTCAGACTGAGGGGATTGGGAAAGCTCCGCACGAGCGTTCCGGGTTTGGAATGGGAGTGACAGGATCCAAATGGATTTTAGCTGTGTGGGATCATCTCCTTAGAGCTGCTCCCTGTGGTCACAGGTTTGTTTATGTATCGGTTGCCAGTGGGATGTGGCTTTTAGGCTGCATCTCAACGGGCCAGTGGGGAAATGAAATTTATTATATATTATTCAAATATTGTTTATTCACCTCAGACGTGGAGTAGCAAAGAGAAGTTATTCTGCTGGTGCTCACTGGTGGATGTTAATAGTATTTGGTACTGCCATGTGTGGTGGTGCATTCCTACAGCAGAAAACTCACTCTATATTACATCTATAAATGTATTATTAATGTATTAATGCACCAATTTATAATCTACCAACAACATTCTCATGTCAGCTCCTCACTGCTGGTTTTCTGAGTGGAGTAGATGTCACACATATTCAATACCATATATTTGTATCCACATGTTTACTAATACCTGTGTAAAAAGCCTCTTGACATGATTATATAGTTTATTTTACAAACAATTATTGAGGCTTTTCTTCCTGGGGTGATCAGAGCAGGTTAATGTGCAGTTACTGTAACTGGGATTAATTTCTCAGAGGTCTGATGAAATGTTCCATTGCATGGTTGGGTTTAAGACCTCAAATAAGACACTCACCTATAATTACCAAACAGAGTTCATGGGTTAATTCCTGTGTAGTTTCAGCACTCCTGAGGAAGCTCAAGCAGCAATCCAGGGAAAGTGTTGAAGAGAAGCGACCTCGGTTATTAAAAGCCCTGAAAGAGGTGAGTTGTGCTGACAGAAACAGATGGGGTGGAAAGCAGTGACTTGTGTTCTGAGTATGGACACTCTGGAAAACTGTCAGGAAGTTTTTTCCATGCTTTTACCAATCTTTTGCTCTTAAAAGCAATCTTGGCTCCGTTTTAAGGGGTCACAGAATTATATTTATTTTAAGATAATGCTTCCTTTCAACTTCTAGAAATTCAAATAAAAGGTTTGTGTAAGACAGACCTGCTCGTCATCTTTGCCATCTAGAGCTAAGGAATCTCTATTTCATTAGATTATTAAGGCTTTCTTAAATCTTGTATCAATGAATAATTTCCTGGTCTGTTCATTCCCAAATGACACTTGCTCAGCGATGGAGGAGATTTTTGGTTTCATTCTCCATAAGCAGCTGGTTCCCCTTGGGCACAGTGAAATATTGCTCGGTTTGGGGACAGCAATTGGTAGAAACCCAGTTATTTATCACAAGTTAATCAAATTGTCCCCCTGAAAGCTGAGCTGTGTTGGTGATCCCTGAGCACCCTCGTGGTGGGGCTGGCTTTGGCTGACACGTGCTCTGGAGGCACAGGAGGTCTGACCTGATGACTTCAGCACATTTCCACAAGGCCAGTGGAAAATGGTGTTTGCAATACTCCTGCCTGAAACTTGACTCATTAATTATTGTATAATTAATTCTAATTCCGTGGGGTTGGATGGGATCAATCAGAGCAAGCAGAGAGCTCCATAGATATTTTTTAAACACATGTTTACAATTAATCTTTTGCAATCCAGGGCTTGATAGTTGAATTAGTATTAAAAAAATGTTTAAAAATGTGAGTTCAAATGAGTTACATCATTTTACCATTATTGATTCTGCTGCAGCTAAAGCTTCAGTAAGGTTTAAGTTCAGTAGAAATTCAAGTACAACATTAGAGTTTTCTTTGTTTGCCAAACACGACTTCTGCCTGTCTTTCAGCAAATTTTACAGTTATTTAGCCTAAAAAGCTTGTTAATACATTCTTCTTTTATTCTCAGCTAGGTGACTTCTATCTAGAGCTTCACTGGGATTTTCAAAGTTGGGGTGAGTGATTCCACGTCCCTTCCCCAGGGAGATAACACAATCAGCCTGCAGCACACTTGTGCTCCTCTGGTTTGTGCTGGAACATTCACAATCCAGTGCTCAAGATCTGAGTCCTAAGGAAAGGACACACAACTTTTTCCTGATTTATTTTTGCTTGTTCGCTTCTGGAGCTGAATTCTCTTCTGTCATCCAGTGACTCAGGAAGGGGGGGAAGGAGCTGTTTGCTTTAAGAACCTGGTCCATGGAAGGTGTCCCTGCCCATGGCAGGGGGTGGAGTGGGATGATCCTTAAGGTCCTTCCCAACCCAAAACCAGTCTGGGATTCCATGATTTTATGTGCTTTAATAGAGCCTTAGTCCAAGCTTAATGCTTTGGACCATTTTTTCTGCTTTAATTGGAGCCAGGCTTTCAGTTGGTGCAATGTATAAACTGTCAAATTCCAGAACTCAAATTGTGAACCGCCAGAATTATTAAAATTTATAAATGGTTTACCTGTGACGGAGATAAAAATTCTGTCTGATACTGGAAGCATTGTGTGCAGTAAAAAATCACTTTTATCAAATAGAGATACCCGTGGTGTCAGTCAGTTGTGTTTGATTGAGATGGTGATGGAAAATGCTGTATTTGTATTATAACACATCCAGAATCAAACAGATGGAATGATTTTAACAGGAATATTTTGCAGAGGGATCTCAATGTTCTGATTACCTTTTCTCTCCCTCCTTAGTGCCTTTACTTTCCCGAATTCTGCCTTCTGATGCATGTAAAATACACAAACAAGGTATAAATATCAGGTGAGTGCTGCTTTTGTACCCAAATACCTGTGTGCCAGGGACAAGCTGGATCCCAGTGGGCCTGACAGAATCCCTGAGGATTCTGGGCACATCCATGACACAGCACTGTGGCTTGGAATTTCAGGCTCTCTGATTATCTCCTTTGAGCTGAATTTAACTTAAATATAGAGCAAGAGCAGTTCAGCTGGATAAGGCTTTATCTACCAGACATGCCAGTGAAAAACAGGGATTGGATATTTAGAACACAATTGCAAATAAATTCCAGTATTTTGTGGAGAAATGTTGCTGCTCCAGTTTGTAGTTTAAAAAAAAAAAAAAGTGATGCAATTTCTCTCTTTAAAGTGTTTAATGTGACAAATTCACAAACTCAGTAGGGGGTTTCAAGAGTCTCTTCAAGCTCAGCTCTTCAACTGCTTTAGTTTGGAATCAAATGTATTTTCTGGCATTTTCTTTAGGGACCAAAGTTTAAAACAAAGAAGCAAGAATATGATCCTGGAGATTCCACCTGTAGAAAGTTTTGTTCTATTAAAGGTGTAGCTTGGGTGCGTAAAGTGAATTTTTAGGTGAAATTGGAGTCTGGGGCTGTTACTTTCCTTCTCACTTCTGAGTGTTCTGCCTGTATGAGGCCTGAACTGAGGGGAAATAGATAAATACAGGTTTTTTCTTGGAATCAGAGGCAAATCTATGAGGAGTTTTAATCCCTCACCACTTAGAGCTGAAAAAGTCACCCAGTTCAGGTTCTTTAACCACCTTTTTAGGAGAAATAAATGCTCTGGCAGTACTGGATATGAATTGCCACAGAGATCCATGGCCTTGGCTCCATCTTCTTCCAGTTATTCAGGTCTGCAGGAGCATTTCCTTTGTGTTGGTGAGGGAGAAAAATGGGAATAGCAATGAAACTAAGTCAAATTTAAAAAAAAGAGTTTGTTTCTTAGTCCTCCTCAGAATTTGGGTCATGTCCCAATATTGTTACCCAAGTCAGGGGCAGTGTAGGACAGTGCTGAGGAGTTTTTCTTAGCGTGTAACACTGAATAAATTCTCTCCCCTCCTCATGCTGGCAGTATTAAATACAATTTTCTGAAGAAAACTTTACCTTTATAGCAATTTTTTGCGAAATTCTGCATCCAGGCTTCAAAATCCTATAAAAAGTCAGCCCTTTATGTGTTTGTTTGCCATTAAGAAAAATTCACTTTCCTGCTTGAAAGCTGAACTTCCTCCTGTGTTTATGGGTTATTTTTGTGAAATGTGGGTTTGTTTTCACAGGCTGGACACAACTCTGATAGACTTTACTGACATGAAGTGCCAACGAGGGGATTTAAGCTTCATTTTTAACGGTGACGCCGCACCCTCCGAATCTTTTGTAGTTTTAGACAATGAGCAAAAAGTTTACCAGCGAATACACCACGAGGTAAAGCTCTGGGAAGGGGGTGGGACACATCCCAGGCTTTTTTGGGAATGTATTAAACAAAATTTGCCTCAGAAAGACTCAAAGAACTGCAAACTAAAGAATTTTTTCCTCAGTTGTTCCAACTTGAGCTGTGAAGGCGACATCGAATTTTGTGAGGAAAACCAGCTCTGAATCCAGATTTCTGGTTGAGGAAAAGTTGGAATGGGAATAGGTTGGAAAGATGTGGTTTAAATTATGATGTGCTGCTTTTAATCTTTCCACTGGGCTTAATTTAGGTGTCCTCAGGTGAGTTTTCAGACGTGTTACCACTGCTTTGCATCCTTATAGTCACTCCATGGCCAGTTCAGCTGATAACAACGTGACTCACTGGACCCCCTGTAATTAGTCAAGTCTTTAATTACAGCTTTATCCCCCAATCACTTAAGCAGATGGATTATTGCCTCTGGAAAGGGTGTGGCTGCTGATCTGCTGGGTAAATCCCATTGGGATGCTTTATTCACATTAATATTCAAGATTAGACTATTTGGAAACCATTTGGCCAGAGGTTTTATAAAACCGTTTGAAAATTCAGGAAATGCTGCCTCTGGGAAAAGATCCAAAGGGCAAGGCTTATGGATTTGTATTTATTTGTGTATTTTTAGAAGAAGTAATCGTTGTTTGTGAGTTCTGCTGAGTATTTTGGAATTTTTCTTACAGGAATCGGAGATGGAGACAGAAGAGGAGGTTGACATTTTGATGAGCAGTGATATTTACTCTGCCACCTTATCCACCAAATCTATCACATTCACACGGGCCCAGACGGGGTGGCTCTTCAGGGAGGACAAAACTGTGAGTGGGAGGGAAGCTCAGAGGCTGGTGCTGGGCAGGAGGGAGGAGGGAAAGGCACTGCAGGAAGCACTGGAACAGATTTCCCAGAGAAACTGTGGCTGCCCCATCCCTGGAAGTGCCCAAGGCCGGGTTGGGCAGGGCTTGGAGCACCTTGGGGTAGTGGAAGGTGTCCCTGCCCATGGCAGGGGTGGCGCTGGATGGGCTTTGAGGTCGCTTCCCATCCAAACCCATCCAGGATTCTGGAAGGATAAGGTGTTCAGGACAAAGGAAAAATGCCTCTCCCTGTATCCCAAATTGTCACAAGTTCATTCCATGTGAAATCTCTCTGCTGGACTGCCTTCAGAAGGAAAAACTAGGAAGAAAGATTCTGTAGCTGTTGGGCAGGGGGAGGACAGATTGTACTGGAAGTGACTTCATTCCAGGAGTTTCTGATCTCTGCAGGTTGATCCCAGGGAGTGCAGGAAGGATTCTGTGCATTCCCATCAGAGAAAGGCAGGGATGGGAGTGCTCTGGAAAGGGATTTCACTCAAATTGTTGAACAATCTCTGTCTTAAAGCTTCCCTTGATAAGAAGTACCTGTTCCTGCTGGAGTTCTGGGATTGCCCACTGCCAGCCCGTGTGGGGGGCTGGGGGAGTTCCAGCTCAGTCCCCAGGTTCCCTTATTGCCGTTATTGGATGCAGGAGAACCGAAATGTTTTTATTTTATCTTCTGCGAGTCATTAATGTCCCAACTCCTTTCGTGCAGGAGAGAGTAGGAAACTTTCTGGCAGATTTCTACTTGGTGAATGGACTTGTGTTGGAATCCAGGAAAAGAAGGGAACATCTCAGTGAGGAGGACATCCTTCGGAACAAAGCGATCATGGAGAGCCTGAGCAAAGGGGGCAACCTCATGGAGCAAAATTTTGAGGTATGATTGAAAAACTCTTCCCAGGATGTGGGAGAATAATCTTGCACACCAGTCATTGTGCAAAACACATAGATAATGTTTAATACAGAGATAATGTTTTTGTTTTCTTTTGATTGGCGTAATTTAAAAACAATAAACATGACCCACAAGTATAATTGTGGTGATGCATTAATGAATTACCCTGATTAGTGCACATAGGGAGGGATTTCTGTGGTTATATTGGGTATTCAGCCTTAATTTGTCTCTTAGAAGAGATGAGGGGTTTGGCTGTGGCAAATCACTTTGGATTCTTTTAGACCCAATGTTGATTGTTGGGAATGAGAGGGAAGCCAGAAAGGCAATCGTGTTCCTTTGAGCTTCATTAAAATGGGAGGAAGCCTGTGATTAGCACCAGGAGATCAAGAGCTCTTCAGAACGAGCCAGGCTTCAGCTGGGAACACACAGAGAGCTTTTAAAGTGATTAATTTATTTCTGTGTGAGCTGGAGCTGCTGCCTTGGCACTCAGACCCCTGAATTAACTCATTATGGTGGAGCAGCACAGCCCAATCCTATAGAAGGTGCCCTTGGAGGCCAAACACCTCAGTGGGGGCTGAGAGCAGGAGCTGGGATAAGCAGGGCAGGCTTTGTGGCTGTTGCTGGAGCTGAGGGGCAGTTCCAGGCGGGAATGTCGGGATGAGGGGGGACAGGAGGCACCGGGAGCTGAGCTGTGTTTGTCCCACAGCCCGTGCGCCGGCAGTCGCTGACGCCGCCGTCGCCCAACACCATCTCCTGGGAGGAGTACATCTCTGCAGAGAGTGGCAAGTGAGTGCTGCCGGATCTGACAGGGATCCCAGGGACACCTCTGGATTCCTGGGATGGGGCTGGCGGGGGTTGGTGGGGCTTTCTGTGTTCTCCACTTGTGTGTGGTTTTGTGGGCAGTGAGGAACGCTGGGTTTGGTGTCTGTGTCTGTTCTCCACAGGGCTGGGAAGGGATCTCTGTGTGTGGGAACAGTGGCAGTGCCTCAGCTACAGGCAGGGAATCCTGGAATGCTCTGGATTGGAAGGGACCTTAAAGCCCATCCAGTTCCACCCCCTGCCCGGGGCGTTTCTGGGTAGTGGTTAATAAACACTTCCTGTAGGGTTTATTAACACTGTGTTTATGAGGGCTTGCTGGAAGATTTTCTTGGAGCACTTTCCCTGGTTTTGTCTTGTCTCGTGGTTCAGCAGAACTCAGAGTAATCTAAATTAAGAGGTTTTTTTATCTTTACTCTGTACAGCTTTACAATAAAGCAAATCCTTTGAAAGTAGGGATTCTTCCCTGATGTTTTCCAGCCCAAGTTTTCCTTCCTCTAAACCCAGGGTTTCCTTGGAAAACACTGACTTTGCCTCTCCCTCTCCCTCACAGAGCTCCTCACCTGGGCAGGGAGCTGGTCTGCAAGGAGAGCAAGAAAACCTTCAAAGCCACGATAGCAATGAGCCAGGAATTCCCCTTAGGAATCGAATCGTGAGTCCAAGCTCCCGGCCGTGGGTGTTATTCCTGTAGGGAATGTTTTAACATGTTCGTGAACTGCAGAGTCCTCCAGATCCCCAGGAGTGGGAGCTGGGAGCGCAGTCAGGCTGTTGAGCAAGGAATTCCTTAAATTGGGAAGCTGGGAGCTGCTGTGGCTGGGGGAGGAGCCAAGCCCTTATCTGGGTGGGTAAGAGCAGAGCTTTGGGCAGGGTTACCAGGAACTGCTCCCTGATGGGCCTGATCCCACACAATGCTGAAATGGTTTTCCCCAGAACAAGTTTTAGCACAAAGTTGTGTGCCCTGAACCAGTGCAAAGCCAGGTCAGTTCCTCATGTCCATGGACAGGGGGGGTGGTACCACATCCCTCATCTCCTGTGGAGAGCGAGGACCAGGAATTACTGTCCTGATGTTGGTTTGTTGTCATTCTGGATCACCAGGAGCTGGATGAGGGGTGACCCTGAAGCCCTGGGGATGGAGAAGGGGAATGATGTCATTGTCACCTGCTCTGTCCCTCTGGCCCTTTGGATCATGTTTTCCTGTTCCAGAGGGATGAGGTGTGGCAGGAGGATCTGTCACGGGCTCTGCTTTCCTTTGCAGGTTGTTGAATGTCTTAGAAGTCATTGCACCCTTCAAGCACTTTAACAAACTTAGAGAATTTGTTCAAATGAAGCTTCCACCAGGCTTTCCTGTCAAGTTAGGTAAGAGCACACAGCAAGTCCTGGGGCTTTAAATATCCAGAATTTGGGGCTGGAAAAACCCAACCATTCCCTAGCACTGCCAAGGCCACCACTGCCCCGTGTCCCCAAGTGCCACAATCCACACAGCTTTTAAATCCCTGTGGGGATGGGGACTCCCCCCTGCCCTGGGCAGCTATGCCAGGGCTGGGCAGCCCTTTCCATGAGAAATTTTCCCAGTATCCAGTCCAGATCTAAACATGTGCAGTTATTCCTGCAATATTTTCAGAAGGTGCTTTTTGGAGTTTTGGGAAACAACTCTCACCTAGGAATGTGTGCTGGAGATTTCAGGAGCACAGAAGGGCTTGGGGCCTTGCTCCAAGGGCAGTGGGATGTGCTGGATTATTCCTGTACTGGAGGAGGATCCCAGGTGTGGAGTATCCTGTGATTCCTTTCCTTCAAGGATTACTGGTGATAGGTGTATTTTTAGTGAAAAATACAAAACTGTTGCACTTGTAACAGATGGCAGTGTCTAAAATCAACTTACTCATGGCCTAGATGATCCCAGCACAAGCTGCCCAAAAGCAGTAGCCCCTTTCCTAAGGGATACAAGATTCCTGGAACTGCAGGGAGCTGCGTGAGCCTGACAATCCTGGACAGGCTGTGCTCTACCTCTGCCGTATTTGCACAGCATTCCACAGCAGTTTGGGTTGGGAGGGACCTCAAAATCCCTCCCATTCCACCCCTGCCACAGGCAGGGACACCTCCCACTATCCCAGGTTGCTCCAAGCCTGTCCAGCCTGGGCTTGGAGCCTTCCAGGGATGGGGGTTGGTGCTGTTCCTGGCTTTTCCTGGCCCCTCACTGTGGCCTGTCCGTGCTCCGCAGATATCCCGGTGTTCCCCACCATCACGGCCACTGTGACGTTCCAGGAGTTCCGTTACGACGAGTTCGATGACTCCATCTTCACCATTCCCGACGACTACAAGGAGGATCCCAGCCGCTTCCCGGACCTCTAACGGGACTGGAAGGTTCCTGGGGAACACCCACAGCGGCATCCCAGGGAAAGGGAATGGCTGCCCCCGCAGTAGGGTAGAGCCGCGGGGCGCAGCGAGGGATGAACTCGGTGAGCCCGCAGCAAAGGGAACGAGCAGCAGTGCGGACGTGCTGGCACTGCGCTGGGCACGCAGCCCCTCCAGCTCCCGCTTCCCACAGCCTCCTGCTGCCATTCCCTTTGGCACAGCCAGTCCTGGCCCGGGAGCTGCCACCCCCAGCTGGGAGGAGCTGCTGGTTTTTAAATTTTTTACACTTGTGGTGATCCACGAGGCACTGCTGGACCTTGGCACCGAGCTGGGCCCGGGGCTGGGGGTGAGCCCCTCGTCCTTCCCGTGCTCCCTGTTCCCTGAGCTCACAGCTCAGCCACGGAATGCTGGAAGGTATCCCGAAGGAATGCCTTGGCTGTAGATGAATGAACCAAACGGGCACCACTGACACTTGGGTTTCCTCCTGCAACCCAGGGCAGAGCCAGCTGTGCCCTGCAGGGAATGAGGCACCTCCGGAGCACCGGCCCAGCCCGGTGCTGTCCCTGCCTGATCCCTTCATTCCTGCTGCTCTCTGCTCCCTGCCTGGCTCCCTGTGGTTTTGGGGAGCACTCCGGGGCTGCCTGGCCAGGAATGTCACTTGTTCATCCTTTATTTGACCCTCACTTGGGAGAAGTGTCCCAGGAAGGCCGAGCACCACCAGGTCAGTTTGTGTGTGCCCTCAGCAGCCTGGAAAACTGGGATGCACAGAGGCACTGGGAAACGCTCAGGCATTCCCCCTTCCTGCAGGAGGAGCTTTCCCTGCACGCGGGGTCATCGTGGTGCTCACGGGAGCTTTCACTGGGATCTTTCCACAGTCATTTCCTGCCTCTTCGTATTTTAGTCACAGAGAATCCCAGACTGGTTTGGGGTGGGAGGGACCTTAAAGCTCATCTTGTCCAACCCTCCTTCATGGATGTTTCAGTGCTCCAGCTCCTCGAGCTTATTCCCATTCCCAGTGGTTCCAGTCTCCTCATCTGACAATAATCCACCTTTGTGGGGTCTGTTAGGCAGGATTTGTGCAAAAGGCTGATGGTGCTATTTGTTTGTATGAAGAAATTTCGATTCAAGTGCTGTGGTGTCATTGTACAAAAATGTAAATATTTTCCAAATTATATTCTTTGTGCACTGTAGGTAAAACTTTTTCTGGAATTCCATAGAGTTAAGGATCAAAGTTTATAATGGAGAGGATCACTGATGCTCAGTGGAGGGAACAGCTGTGCTGAGCACGAGGGACAGGGGAGGGGCTCAGCAGAGGGCAAGGCGTCAGGCACACCTGAGAGCAGGGATTCCGAACTGCTGGAATCTCGGATCCATCCCAAAGAGGCTGCTCTGGGGAAGGACATGGAGGAGGCCCAGGGAATCTGTCAGCAAAGTCCAGGTGCACTGGGGGTGGGAGGGTGGGGTTGCTCCTTTCCCAGCATCTCTGTGAGCCTGGAGCGTGTGGGAATAGGGAAACACAGGGACAGGGAAGCTCTGGGATATGTGGGAACAGGGGAGCACTGGGAAAGGGGAGCAGGGCAGCTTTGTTCATTCAAACTCAAATCCAAACTAAAACTTTAGGGAAAACAAGCAAAGGGAAATGACTCCTGCAGGGCCGTGTCAGGGCAGGTGTGGAGCGTCCGCTGGGAATGATGGAACTTGCGCTCCCAAGTAATGATGAATTCCTGCTGTGTTTCACACCTCTGGGATGAGCTGACACCGTTTGTGCTGCTCCTGGGAGCCCGGTGGGATCCTGTGGGTCGGGCTGGGAACGGCCATGGGGCTGAGCTGGAGCTTGGATCGGTGGGGCAGCACAGGGCTCTGTCCCCTCCCTCCCTGGTGTCCCTTGTCCCCTCCCAGGGGTCCCTTCAGGATGTTTTGTGTAGCTGCAGGACCTGTGCCAGGTATGGAGCCGAAGCTGGTGCCATACAGGGCACCCCATTCCTTGGGAATTCCAGTGAAGGCGGGAAGTTCCTCCCCATGGTGAATGTCAGAAGTTCCTTTCCTCAGTGGTACAGGGAGGATCCCTGGATTTGTGTTTCTTTGCGTTTTTGGTTATCCCAAATTCATCCCTGGCTCCATGGAAGCATCGCTGGGGCTGTGGGGCTTGGGCAGCGCAGCCACTGCTGGATCCCAGGGGAGGATCCTGGGCTTGGAACTGGAAAACAAAAAGAGTTTTGTGCAGCCTCCCGTGGGACTGAGGCTCCTGTGGCTCCATCCCCTCCGGAACAGCCCCTGTTGGGGGCTGGTGGCTGCGGGGTGTCTGCCCCGAGCCCAGGGCAGGTCCTGGAAGTGTTTCCTGTGGTTCCCGTGGCCTCTGGCTGCAGCTCCGGGGGATTTTAAGCCCCCAGGACTTGGCTGCTCCCTGGGACACCTGCAGGGTTTGCAGGAAGGGTGGCAGTGAGCTGCTCCCAAGGCTTGTTCTGCATTGGAATGTGGGCCTGGGTTTGGAACTGTCCTTGTCCTGGTTTATCCCAGGGAATCCCGGCTGCTCCTGCCCTCCCTGTGGAGCTGAGGGATGGGAATTCCCTGGATTGTCCCTCAGCTCCCAGGGCAGCCCCACGAGCTCCCGGAGCTGCTGTCGGTACTTTTCTCTCCTTCTGAGATGTGTTTCCTGTCTGAACATTCCGAGTGAGGAGTTCTCACGCGTAGGGACGCCCGGGCAGGTTTCCCGAGGGATGCACTGCAGGAATCCTCAGTGAGAGGGATGCTGGGCTGAGCCTTGGGCAGCCTGTGGATCCCGAGGGACTGCCCACGGTGAGATCCATGTTGTTATCCGTGTTTTCTCCACTAAAGCCTGTTTTTGTCGCTGGGTTGTGTTGCATGGACACAGGGAATGTTTGTGGGCCCGGATGTGTCTCCGGGGTGTTCCCAGCCCCAGCCGTGTGTGGGGCACAGGCTCCCTCTCCGCTGCCGTGGCTCTGGGAAATGCCTCTTCCGAGCAGGATTGACCCAGCAGAGCCTCACCTCGGGTTTTCCCATTTTCCCCAAGGCCAGGCCAGGTGTTCCAGGAGGGTTTGGTCGCTGGGAGTGAACACAGATCCACGGATCGTGTCCGTGCAGCAGCTCGAGCTCACCCCTGTGGCCTGGGAATGTCAGGGGGACCAGGGGCAGCCTCTGGACACCCCAGCTGGGAGTTGGTGTCCAAGGCAGGAGGAGAAAGGAGCTGGCACAGGATGGTGGGAATCACATCCCGCTGCTCCTGGGGGGTTGGGGCTCCCCTCCCACCACATCTTTTTTCCTGAGGTTTTTTATGGCTCTTAAGAGACAACCAGGAATTTTGCTCAACCCAATTCCGACCTTGCTGCGGAAGGATCCCATGGGTTGTTTCTGAACCAAACTTCCTCTGGTCTTCCAAACTCCTGCTCTGTCCTGTGGCAAAGGGAACTCCCTGGTTTTCCTCTCCCGGAGCTGCTGTCCAGCCACTGACTCCCACCACTGCAGTTCCCGATTCCTGCGTTGAATCCGTTCGTCACCCCCGGATGTGTTTGTGCTGGAATCCCACCGGATTCCATTGATATTCCCAGCAACCCTCTGTTATTTTACTGTCTCTGCTCCTGAGTTGTAATTCCTGCCAGGAGAACTGCGTTATTTAATCTGGATTAACCAATTCCTGTAATGCTGCAGTTTCACTTTTCTTTTCCTGACAATTTGTAACTCCCATGGAAAACGAGTCACCTCTCACGCGTTTTCCTGTCGTCTGCTCCCTGTTTTTCTCTTCCCTTCACTCATAGTCACTTTGAGTTGTGTCATTTGTTAGAATAAAGACCAAACTATGCTGTTGGATTCGGAAACTGCTCCACCTGTGCAATCCAGGCTTCCCTCTCCTGTCCCGGCGCTTCCCGGGACTCGGCTCTGCTGTGGCCGCGCGTCGGGAGCGGGATCGGAGGGGAGGGAACGAGTTCCTGCTGCTGCGTTCTGCAAGGGCATTTTCTTGGTCATTTTTTAAATAAAATCCTGCATTTTCATTACAGCCTCTTCTCGGCCCTCTGTGAATCCCAGATTTTATGGGAGGAGATGTGGGGAGCAGCTCCCGGCCTCACCCGGAGCTGAGGGGGAAAAAGGAGCCTGAACTGTGTCCAGTCCTTCCAGATTTCACCTCCTCCATCCAGGAATGGGCTCCCTTGGATCACAGGATGGGATGGCTCTGGGGGAATGGAGCAAAACCTGGGATGTCCACAGAGGCTTTGGCCTTGCAGGAGCTTGGGGTGTTTGAGGGGATTTTTGGTGTTTTGGCTTTGAGGGAGATTGTTTGGGGCTTATGGGTTTGGGTTTTCGGTTTTTTTGAGAGAGGGCTGGAGGCTTTTTCAGGGGGGTTTTGGAGGGATGGAGTTGGGGTTTTTTGTTTTTAAACTGAGCCCTGCTCTCCTGCCCCCAGCATCAGCCCCTCAGCTCAGAGTGAGCACAGCCTCCTCCCTCTGCAGGTACAGAGCTGCTGATTTCAAACCTCCTGTTCCTGAAGGGGCAGGAAAACTTCGAGGAAGGGCTTCAACCATTCCCAGTTAAAGATTTCCATAACTGCAGCTGTGGCCCTGAGGCTCCTCCAACTGATCCCTGCCAGGCTCCTCTCCCTGCCCTCTGGCAGTGGGAAGCCATTCCCTGTGTCCTGTCCCTCCATCCCTTGTCCCCAGTCCCTCTCCAGCTCTCCTGGATCCCCTTCAGGCCCTGCAAGGGGCTCTGAGCTCTCCCTGGAGCCTTCTCTTGCCTTGCATCCACCAGCACTCCCCCATCCCACAGCAGCAGTCCCATAAACCTCCAAATTCCAATTTTAACCCATTTCCCCCCAAAAGTGAAAGAATTCCTTCTTCACTGTAACAGGGAGATGAAACAAAGTCCGCTCTAAGGAACAAGGTAAAGTTTGGTGCATCCAGCAGTGGAAATAACACCCAGGAGTTTTCTAGGAAGAGGAGTTGAAGTTTCAGGGTTTTATTATCAAAGTTTTGTAAAACATTTTCCGAAACTGTACATCGACATGGCACAGACTGTCGGCTACTTTTGTCTCTTTACCTGCACAAAAGTAAAAGCTCTGGAGCTGCTGGAACTAAGGAACAGCTTTGGGTAACTACTCTGCAAATACCATGGGATCACCGAGTGCGGGAGGGAGGGAACGGCCGGGACAGGAACACAAATTAATCCATTTGTACAACTTGAGATCGAGTAAAAAGTACATTATCAATGGACTTGCTTTAAAAACAGACCAAGGTCATTTTAAAACGCACTCCCTGCTGCAGCGGGGGAGCTCCTGAGCCCCCAGCCCTGGGTGAAGCTGCTCCCCCAACCTCCCTCACTGGGCACGGGCAGGATTCCCCTTCCCGAGGTCAGCCCATTCCAGCGAGCCCTGGACGGAGCTGAACGGACACGGTGGAGAGAGAGCCCTCAGGAAGGTCGGGGCATTGAACCCTGGGCAAAGCCAACCACAACCCACCGGGAAACCCAACCCAACCCAACCAAGCCCAGCACACGGCTTAAAACCAGAACTAAAGCCAAGAGTGCAAAGAGCTGGTGTGATCCGAGGCCGACTCCAGAGTGTCCGGGTGGCCCCCGCAGCCCCTCGGTGGCTGCAGGACAGCGGGGTTGTGCCACACTCCCAGGGCATTCCCACAGGACAGGGGGGTTGTGCCACACTCCCCACACTCCCTGGGACATTCCCACACTGCTGGGCCCTGCTGGCTCAGCCCGGGACACTCCGGAGGGAGGGAAGCAGGGAGGGAGGGAAGGAGGGGTGGCCCAGCCCGTGCTGCGGGAGGGACGTGTGGCCTGGCCCGGCCCCAGCGGGGCCCTGGAGCAGGGGGTCCCTGTCTCAAGCTTTGGGTGTGAGTTAGTATCGGGATGGACAGACCATGGAGAGCTCGGAGCTGGATACATCTAGGTTGAGGATTAACAAGTACAGCATAAAGGATCACACTGGAGGGGCTGTGGGCGGGCTCAGTCGCTCATGTCCATGTCCTCCTCGTGGTGGTCGTCCCCGTTCACCTTGGACTCCCTGCCCGGATCCCCACTGCCCTTCTCGGCTCCGGGCTCCTTCCCTTTGGGGGAGGGAGCATCTGCCACCTTCTTCTCCTCCTTCTTCTCCTTCTCGCTGTCGTAGCCCTGTTCCTCCTCATCGTAGTCCCTTGTGACCTGCTTTGCCAGGGAAAGGGACACGTTAGCACCTCCCTGTGGGCTGGGGCAGGGCTGGGAGCAGCTCCGGGGGTTTCTGGAACATACTTTCACATCCTTGTCGCTCTCGGATTTCCGGTCTCGATCCTTCTCCTTGTCTTTGCTCTTCTTTTTCTTGCTCGTTGACCGCTCCCTCTCGTCTCTGCTCCTCTCCTTGTCTTTATCCTTCTTCTTTTCCTTTTTATGCCTATGAGGATCAGCAGGGAGAGGATGAAGCCCATCACCACCACCCCATTCCACGGCTGGAACTGTGTCCAGAGCATCACCCACAGCTCACAACAAACCCCACGGAAAATGGCAGAGTGCAAGCAGGGAGCAGCCTCTGCTCTCAGGAAATACCCTAAATCCCAATTTCTTAGCTCTGGATCAAGCACAACACCACAAAGGCAAGGCTGAGAAATGCTGTGGCAAACAGAACCATGGGATCTCGTGAGCTGAAGGGCCCCACAGGGATCCTGGAGCCCAAACCCTAGACAGTAAGAACAGGGATGCTCCAGTGTTTTACAGAGCAGCACCCCGAGTTCCCCATCCTGGGACAGGGTAACAGAATGCCCAGGCCACCCAGAATCAGCTGATTCCCACTGAGCAGAGCCAAAGGGACTGGGAACTGTGCCACGTCCTGCTCCAGCCACCCCTGGAGCTCCCAGCCACCCCCAGAGCAGCTCCGTAAAAGCAGCAGAGATCCCCCCAAAACACAATCCCCTGGGAGTCTCCCTGCAGGTCACAGTTTGGGAATTTCCCACCCAGACACCGTTTTTTCCAGCCAAGTGTTTCCCTGACCTTCTGGGCGACGGGGACCGGGACATTTTCCGTTTGGGAGACCTGGGCTTTTTCGGGGACCGTGTCCCGCTCCGGCTCCGCCTGCGCCGCCGTTCTCTGCAGGGAGAGACAGCAGCTTTGGAAATCAGTGCTTGTTCTTTTAAAGCTACAAATGCATCCCTAACTCCAAACCCAGCCCTGCTCACAGGGTACTAAAGAGCTGTTAAAACTGCAAGATAAATTTGGAAGTTTTTTTTAAAAAATGAAACACTTTTGCCTGGATTTATTCCCTAAGTCAGGAAGAGCGAGAGGCAGTGAACATCAAACTCTAACACAGAGCAAGGAGAAACTGTTCTAAGCCCAAGGAATTTACTTCAAACACTGCAGGGAAATTAAAGTATCTTACAGACACAGGTGGTACAGGTGCTGTTGTACCTGCACCAGATACATCCACATTGGAATCATGATCCAGTGGGATCCAGGCATTGTTTGGGTTGGAAGGGACCTCAAAGCCCAGCTCCTCCCACCCCCTGCCATGGGCAGGGACACCTTCCACAGAGCAGCTGCTCCATCACAAGAACATTTTTTTCTATTTAATATTAAAGTGGATCAAAATCCCGCTGGGAACAGAGAGGAGGGAAAATCCCATTTCTGTACCTGCTTGTGCTTCTGGATCTTCTGGTTGTGCTGTAGCTTTTGGGGGGAGTTTTAGAACGTTTCTTTTCTTTCTCTTCCTTCTTTTTATCCCTTTTAGTAGAAAAGAGATGGGAGTTTAAGTCACTTTCAAACCATCCAACAGCACTTCCTAATCTGCTGTACAGGGAAAGGAACGCAGAGCTGGGAAGGACAGGGGTGGCTCCCCAGGCTGAGCCCCCCCAGGAGCTCTGTTTCCTTCCCTGGACACGCTCCAGCCCCTCCATGTCCTCCCTGGACTGATGCCCAGAGCTGGACACAGCCCTGGAGGGGCCCAGCAGTGCCAGCCCAGGGGACAATCCCTGCCCTGCTCAGGACTGGATTCCCCAGGGCCAGTACCTGGTTTTGGATGTGCTCCGAGACCTCCTGCTCCTCTCTCTGGAATGAGATCTCCTTCTCCTCGGACTTTTGGATCGCCTCCTGCTTCTGGATTTGGAATGGGACCTTCTCCTTGACCTGCTCCTGGAGCGTCTGCCAGGGACACAGCACACGGAGTCACAGAAAGGACACTGGGACACGTTCCCAACCCAGCTGCTCAGGGCTAAGGAGGCCCCAGAAATGCAACAACAGCCTCCCTCCCCAGCTCTCCCTGCTCCCCTCGTCCTGCACAGGAGCTCTGGGGATACCAAAACGTCAGTAAACCCTTAGAGCACTAAATCAAACCCAGGTGTCCCTTCCAAGAATGGTTTTTGCAGGAATTGTTCCAGCTGTGGGAGGTGTTTCTCAGGAATTGCTCAGTCACCTGTGTCTGGATGAGGAAGGTGTCCTTCTCCTCCTCGAGCGTGACCTCGACCTCGAATGTCTTCGTTTTTCATCTTTTTTGTCTGAAAAGGGAAAAGCAGAAGAAAAACCAATGTTTTTTTAGTATTCAAAAGGATTTTCTAAAGGAAAGGACCTGGAGCTTCATGTAATAGATATAAATAAACCTGATTTTGCCATTTGAAATCAAGGCTCATCCATCTATCATTTTCTTCACAAGAAGACCAAAAGAACCAACAGAGGACAGGGATATGTTTGTGACATAAAGTAAGTTTTATGCAAAACCGGAGAAGTCAAAATTCAGAAAAAATCTTCATTTAAGTCAGTGCAAAGCTGATGGCTGCAGGGCAATGGAAAGTCCTGTGAAAATCCCAGAATCTGCCATTTCGTGAGGGGCTGAAGAAGCTCTCAAATGATTGCTTTGAATTTCCCACAAAAGAGCCTCAAGCAAAGCAAGAACAAGAACAGGAGCTCTGTTCTTCCCTAGAAATCATCAGGAGGCTGCAGAACTGATGAATATTCTGCATTTTCAGTGTTCTGCTGCCTCTCAGGTTTGGTGGCTCTGATATTTGTGGGAGAGCTGCTGGAGTTTGCTCTAAAATCCACCCTGCTGGAAGAAGCTCCAAAAAGAGAATTATTTACCAATGTGTCTAGATCAGGAATGAAGATAAAGGAACGCATCCCTGAGAAGCATCAGCAGGGTGCCAAGTGGAGAGGCCACGAAATCCATGTTCCCCCCTTGGAGTCTGAGACAGCAGCAGGAACTTCCCTCAGGGAAGCTTGGGTGTTTTACAGCCTTCAAACCAGTGAATTTTGGGAAAAACAACAGATGAATTCCAGCCCATTTGTGCAGGGCACACGGAGCATCCACTGCAGGATGATTAAAAACCGAATAAACGGATTCCCTGCAGACCACAGGCATGAAGGCAGCGCTCTGCAGACCACCAGCTTTTATCACATGCTGTGTCCAAGCTCCATCCTGGCTGGAATGGCTCATTCCAGGCTGGAATTACCTGGCTCTATAGCAGCAGAAATTAAGGACTGTGCTTCTCGGACTCTCTTCATGGCCTCTTCTATTTCTTTACTGGAGGTATCTGATTTCAGACTGGGGGACACAAGACCTGCAGCCACGTGGTTCAACCTGGTCAACACAAAATTCCAGAAATTCAGGACTGAGGAACCCGAGGGATACGGGTCTGCACTGTCAGACTGAGCCAGTTCACAGGACCAGGGAATCCTGGAATGGTTTGGGTTTGGAGGGACGTGAAAGCCCATCCCATCCCACCCCCTGCCACGGGCAGGGAACCTTCCCCAGCCCAGGGTGCTCCAAGGCCCTTCCAAGCTGGCATCAGCTCCAGCAGGACAGGGATTGGGCGCTGAATCCCCACGGATACTCCCCAGCAGTGCAATGCAAGCGTTTGGGAACACTGGTGCTTACTTTGGATCCACTGTGCTCATCAGTTTTAGGAGCTGATCTGCTGCGAGAGACTGCGAGGGAAAAACAAAGTTAAAACCAGGCTGGGAGGTGTGTGAGCTCAAGAGAAGCTTCCTGGGAATGTCCCCTCCCAGCTGGAAAACCAGAGCAGAGCCCCCCCAGCAAAGAGGAAAGGCCACACTGCGCTGGTGTGACTGGGGCTGCTGGGAGGGTGTGAACATCCCACTGCGGGGGATTTGCCACAGCAGCCAAACCCAGCCCTGCCCTGGAGAGAATCAGCAATAAAAACACAAATGGATAAAAATACCCTGCTGGGGTGTGTTTATATCTGTAATTATGTATTAATAACTTTGTGCACAGGTTATTTCTCTTACTGCAAGAGAACAGAGCTCTGTCTAAGCTGTCTGTCCAGCGAAGGCCTCAAGGCCAACTTATAAACACGGAAAAATTCCAGGAAAAAATATATTTTACAGCTCTGAGGAGAATCCAGGTATTATTATGATCAGTCACTTCCTGCACCAGTGGGGTATTAATAAGAAAATGTTTAATCCCCACTCATTTTCTTTACAATGAACCCAAAGTTTCATTTTTGAAATGTTTGTTACAATCTGCTGGCTTAATGCACAAAAATCTTCCATCGCCCCAAATTTACATTTTTCTAGTTTGTTTTTAAAATTCTTTTTTTTTCCCCATTTGTTATTTAATTTTCACCATAATTTGCTTGTTCTTCCACAGGGAATACATAAAAAAATTCAGATTATGGCAGTAGCAATGCATTAAATTATTGCTGCTTCTTGCTGCTGTAAAACAGTATTTGGTTCTCACCTCTCAAATATTTTATTTATAAATATAGAGAATGTTCAATATATTGATATCTTTTTATTGATGTAAATATACTCAATATTCTATTATTTAGTACTTAGAAGCCTTTTTTATTCAGGTTTAACAACCTAATAAAGTTTCCTCACATTTTTGACACCTACAAAATTAAAAAGTCAAGCTACTTTTTACTTGAAGAACAAGGCAGGTTCACAGCCTGATAATGACACACATTTGAAATATTTCATTGCTATTCCCAAATTATTCCTTGGCCCCTTTCAATATTTAATTTGATAGTCAAGGGGATTTCTTTGTTTTCCAAGCAGAGTCCAATCCCCGGAGTTTCCAGGCAGTGGCTGTGAACTGATACAAATGAAAACCACTCTTAAAGCAGGAAGGAGGGGGACAATAAAGGATATTTTGGAGTGAGAACGTACCTGGGAGTTCAGGTTTGCTCCAGGAAGCCCAAGAGCAGCAAGGGCAGGGTCGAGAGCAGGAGCTCCTAGAGCAGCTAAAGGGACAGCACCAATCTGTGACAGAGACAGCAGTTAGGGCACGGGCAGTGACAAAAAGCAGCCAGTGAGATCAGCACTGCCCTCTGCAGCCCACGGGCACGGGAAATAAAGGTGAACGAGTACAGCACTCCAGCAAATGGAAGGGATAGTTTAAAATGAAGTTATTTTGCAGTGCTAAAATGGAAATTCATTATAAGTTTCTGAGGAAATCGCCTCATTTCTAATTCAGTTTAGGGCTGAGATGGCCACGGTTTGTGTTAAAAGGCAATTTAACAATACTGCATCACTGCACATGTCTCAAATTTGGTTAAAAAGCTACTGGGAGAGCAGAAAGCTTCCTAAAGCAGCTCACGTTGGGCCATTTCAAGCGAGACAATCGAGACAGACACCCAAACCCAAGAGACACTCTCAAGATGTGCTTGCAAACCTGACTCTGCAGCACATTCCCCTAACAGGGGTGTGTCAAACACATCCCACCACGGAGGGGCTGCCAGCAGCCTGGGCTTCACAGACACAGCTGAAATCCAGCTGCCTCAACAACCATTCCCAGAACTTCTATGCACAGCTTTTAGTGAATGAAATCTTTTGGGTTCTATTTGGTTCTTCCAACCCCTTCCCTGGGTTTCAAAGGTTAAATTTAGGCTCTTCCCTCCTGAGCAGCTCCATGGCCAGGGGGTCCTTCAGCTGAGCATGAGCTGAAGTGGGTTTGAGAAGTGCAGAATTAACGAGGCTCAATTATGATTAATTTGCTTCTTGCACTTTGATTCTGTGCCCTGCTAAGAGCTGAGCTGTGACTCCCAACTTCTCCCACAATGTGCAATTCTCATTGTTCATCTTCCATGTGAATTCCTGTGGGTTCACATAACCAGGCTCCAGTTTTCCCCTCAGCTGGAGGATTAATGAAGGGAGTCTCACAGCGTGGCAGCTCCTTGGACTTGAGGAATTTAAAGTCTGTGAGATCTCTACTGCTTGTCACATCTGTGAAGTACAGTGGGTGAGAAGGGATGGAGGCACAAACAAACAGGGCCCTGAGACACCAGGAAATAAGGGAATAGGGAAATAAGGATATCCCATCTAACAACTGGCTGCTGTTGTGCCCCGATTCACATCAGAGCTGTCCCAATCCATCAGGGTTGATGAAATACTCTAGGAATTGCCATGAGAACATCAGTCCTGAAAGAAACAGCAGGAATTAAGAGGAAATGCAGCAGAACACATGCAATGTTTGCCCAGCCTACCTGAGAGAGAGGGTTGGGAGTGGGCAGCAGGCCACCCCCGGGCAGCAGCCCTGCCACGGCATTAGCTGGTGCCAAGAGAGACAAAGCCTTAGTCTCATCAGGAATGACTCCTGCAGGGAAACAGCCTGGCATTAGAGTGCATCCCAGCCCAGAGGCACCAAATACACAAATACACCCAGCAAAGTCTCCCTGATACACCACCTGAGTTTGTTGAAAGTACTTATGTTGGCTAAAATACAAAGCTTGATGGCTATTAATATTTAGCATTAACTTTTTTTGTCAGAATGCAACTTCAATGGGTGACAATTTGACTGTTCCTTTTTCTCTACAAAAGGTTAAGTTTCTAGAGCAAAAAAATAGCACAATACACACTACTTTGTTGTTAACACTGCCAAGGTTTCATCACCTGTACTCGATTTTTAAGTCATGAACCAAACGTAAGCAAGCACAGTCGGTTCTCCAGGGGTGAGAGTGCTCTCAACTTTCAAAAGCTGTTTTATGAACAACGACTCGTGTCGGCTGCTTCACTACAAAGCACACAGAAAAATCAAGATACACAAGACAAAAAAAGTTGGATTTAGGGGTTAATAATATGGTACAGTTCACTATGTTTTCTTTTACACCTACCATACAAATTTTGGCAAACTTAAAGAGAAGGGATGGGTGTTTTGGGTAGGGCTTTTGCTGACGTGTCACATGGAATGCGGTCCCTGCGGCTCTCCGGGAATGCTGGGGGTGTGTCTGTGGCTGGGATACACACAGGGATGCTGGCACATTCCTTACCTGTGCAGTAAAATGCATTTGTTCCAATATGTGCCAGCTTAGAGTACCAACAATGCTGCTGCCACCTGCCGTGGCAGAGGGGACTTCTGGCCCAAAGTCTGGCAGCCAGCTAAGACCAGGGGTTATTTCACTGCCTGCTCTGCACACAGAGTGCTCAGGGCCCTACTACCAACAATTGTGGAGGGAGTTTTACTCTATCCAACAGCAAAAGCCCTATACAGATGGATTAATTTGTTAATGTGCCCAAGCCCCCAAAATGAGAGTTCAATAAAACAATTTTACTATATATTTGCAAATACCAGTAGTGTTTCTGTAATACATATTAAGAAACTGCATCTCATCATAAAACATACAATATGTACAGGGCACTTAAGAGAAACTGGATAAGCTGCAGAAGAAAACTGTTGGGTGGTATTTTCAGCAGGGCCTGGTATATAGTTCAGGCTGAACCAGGGAAAAGAACTGTAAAACACAACAACAAAAAAGAAAAACCACTGTTAAATAAAGGTAATGGTTCCTCCCACCTATACTGAGAAGTGCCGATAATCTACACAAATGTACAATACACAGCACTGATATCTGGCTCGTGGCACTGAGCTGGCAGCACTTTAGATACCCAAAGTTATGGAGGGACAGGGGAAAAAGGTCATGGAGGCAAAGGGCAGGAATGCATAAATATATCAACATACCTACAGAGAGATTATGGGGTCATTTGGCATGCAAAATTATGTCTCAAGAGGATATTTATCAATTACAGCTAAACATTTCAAATTAGTGCAACTACAACATTTCTGGCATCTAAACACAAATCCTCAGACTTAGCTCGAGACACCTCATAGAAGATCTGCATCCATTAAAAAAAAAATTCATGCATCTGATCCTCTAATTGTTTCTTTAAAAAGTATTTAAATAAACTACAATTTAAAAAAAGCAATGAGGCCCCTCACCAGTTAATTTTCATGCTTCAAGAGCTTTTTTTACTGCTGCTTTGTTAGAACCATGAAATACTGCATGAATGTGTAGAAATGAAAGAAAAAGAAACAGACAAAAGAAACAAACATTAACCAAAGAACCTAAACACCCCCCCCAAGGCATCTTTAACCTTAAGAGATCCTTCCAAATCTAGGAATTAGCCCAGAGAAAATGACAAATACTAAACCTTACCGTAGCCTTTGTGTATAGTTCTATAACACAAAGCAACAGCCAACACCAAAGTGTCTGTGTGAGCTAAAACTTGGGACGGGGGGGAATTATTGCACTAAACAGATAATAAACATTTGCTTTAGTGACAGGCAATAATCACACAGGTTCATTAGCACAGCAGAAATCAGAGAGAGGAGGGCCCCATTCAGCACATGCCTGGCTTTAAGCACATCAGCAGTGGCACTGTGGGTTGGGGAAATGCTGCTTCTTGTTGAATTGGGACCCTGGCAGGCTGAATTTTTGGGGAAAACTGTACTCCAGCACAGGGACAGAAGTATGGGATTATCAAACCAGGGGCAATAGTTTATTGGCTGAACATCTCTCTAGTGATGTGCCAAGGACATTAAATTCTGAACTGTTAAACAGCACAAGGTACAGCCCAGGAGTGACTCCTTAACAGGCCCAGTACGACATTCTACTTTAATAATTTGATTTTCTGAAGCAAAGCTTCTCTATGTGCCAGATTTATCCACACTGGACAAAGTCAGACCGACAAAGAGAAAAGTGGCTTTATCCTTGTAGAAGAGTTAAACACTGGCATTATTCCCATGGGCCTTGGAGAATATTCCAGCACAATCTCACTGGACTGCTGCTGTGTTTAATACCCACACAGGGACAAGAAGCCTTTCAGCTCTGCTATTCTCAAGTAGTGGCAGCAGGAGCAGTAACTCCGTTGCAGAAGGGGTTCTGTACCCTCAGGAAGCAGCAGGGCTCAATCAGAGGCCACGCTGCACGTTCCTACACTCCAGGAATTGAGCTGGACATCTTTAAAGTTTAAGTTTCGTATCTTTTAAGCTTAAGGAATACAAAGATAAGATAAGACAGCTCCCCAGGCCTCAAGAGACAGCTCCAGCATGACAGATTACAGGTGTGAACCCAGGCCATGTACCAAACTTAGCACTGTAGTATGACTTAATCTGCAAGATTTTATTAAATTCAACCTTTCCCAGAAGTAAATCAAGAAATGCAGAAGTACAATGGAAATCAGTTACTTCTAAAGCAAGTCTAGAAGAGTTTAATAAGACTTCTGTAAGAAGAGGTGTCTTCTCAGCACTTTGCTTTTAAGGTAAGTTCCAAAAACCCTGCTCATTGCCTTTCAAATTACTGTAACACCCTAAAATGTAAAAATAAAAAGAAGAAGAGAAAATGTAGTTAACAAGTGGTTACACCAGGAAAACACTTGGGGACTTGAGTGCTTGCTGGCCTTTAGTTAATGGCTAGAATCCCCTGTAGCTGCAGAGGACCCACTGTTTTTCAGTCATCTGGAAGGGCTTTGCATTTGCCTTCTCCACTACAAAAATCACACACACAAATAACAGAGAGAAGAGTTTATTATTTAGTGAAATTCTATCAAATATATCAAGGATGAACAAGAAAACTTGGAATTAAAAACTAGGACCAGTGCCCATGTGGCACCTCTTGGAAGTTGTCACTTTCGAATTAAACCATAATTATTCAAACCCTTGGTATACTGGACTCCACAAGGAGAGTGAGGGCCTTTTTTGGGGCTGTTCCCAAATAAATGCAGTGGCAGCATATCCCAAAGGAATGTTAATTCCTCTCCCACGTGCTCTCAGGGAGGGAGAAACCATTCTCACAAAGAGAGTGAAAGCAGCAAACAATTATTAAGGTAAAATTTCCTTAAAATATTGACCTGTTTGCATTACAGTCTGTTCGGGAAAACGTCTCATTGAGACCGACAGAGAGCAAAATTTGCACAGAATTCTGCCTACTATGTTTTTATTCTACACTTCAAGACACACAAAACTTTCCACTTTGGTGTCACTAGGTAAATAATTGGATCAAATCCAGGGGCCAAAGGCAATATACCAAGGGTTTCAGAATGGCAATCTCTGACGTGTTTGACATTGGACTACTGGTAATTTTTGTGCACTAGACAGGAATCAACCACCACCCAAGGGTGGCCCCATAGAACATCAAACAAGTTACAAACCTTCAGCATAGGGAACGACTATGAGGGCTCTGTCAACGAACACAGTGTTTGTCAGGTGCTGGGCCACCACGGCCGAGTCGGGGTCGTGGAACTTTACAAAGCACACGCGCGACGACACCGGCAAGGGGGAGTCACTGCAAGAGACAGAGCCATCACTCAGGGACAGCAGGGAACCACACCAATCAACCCCAAAATTGCACCGTTTTTACACTGCCTCACTTGGAGCTCCGCATTAGCTCTGTCATTGCTCGGAACTGAGCGTTAGTTCTGTTAGGCACAAATGAGTGGCCACCTGAATGCAAATTCCTCCCTGGCTGGGAGGAAAGCTTGGCTAAAAAAGGAGAAAAAGTGACCAGTTCTTTGGTATCAGTTAAACCCTGTGGTTTCACACTCCCAGCTTTAGGCCCCAAATTACTTATTAAGGTAAATTGTGAAATGAAGAGGGTGATGATTAAAGGATCGCTGTGACTCGTGACAAGGGCATGTAGGGGCAGGGTGTGCAGTGATGGCTTTAACCTGCCAGAGGGCAGGGATGGATGGGATACTGGGAAGAAATTCTTCCCTGTGAGGGTGGGGAGGCCCTGGAATAGAATTCCCAGAGAAGCTGTGGCTGCCCCTGGATCCCTGGAAGTGTCCCAGGCCAGGCTGGAGCACCCTGGGATGGTGAAAGGTGTCCCTGCCCATGGTGTGGGGCAGCACTGGATGAGCTCTAAGGTCACTCCCAACCCAAACCAGTCTGGGATTCTGTTTTATTTATCAACCCAATTCCATACCAGACTAAACTTCACCATACTCCCACATCCTGAGGAATGCCCAGTGCTGAGCTCCTGCCTGTCCTTCAGCAGGGAAGAACAAACACAAGGCAATTTAAGGAGCTCAGGCAGGCAATAATGAAAGGCTCCTGAACACACCTCTCTCCAAGGTAGGTCTGTGCCTATTCCCAGCTCAAAACAAGTGTCTGTCAACCTACTAATCCAAAACGGAGAAGTTTTGAGTCACTTCAAAGAAAAACCAACCCAGAAATATCTACTTCCCACAACAGGAAAGAATTGTATAACTACAGCTGTGACTTCCTGAAAACCAAACCAAACTGAAAAACCAGATGCAGTCAACCCAGGCAAGGTCCAGAATGGGTTTCACGAGCCCCCATGTCCTGAAAGTGGGGCAAATTCTGCTTTAGTTGGATGTAAAAAGTGAAACACAGGAAGAAAAACAGTTCTGCAGAGGGAGGTGTGGGACAGATGAGTTAAAAGCTGCCTCCAGAAGGCCCAGGGCAGGGAGTGGAAGCAGCAGCGAGCCCTTGTTCCTACACCACGCCAGAGGTCCAGATCAGTCTGGGGAGCTCTGAAAACATTCACTGATCCTGACAAAAATCTGCTTTTCCTACCTGGGTTCTCAGCCACAACTCCAAAACATCCAACTTCAAAGGCATCCCAGCAGCAGAGCAGTTTGATCTGGGCTGCTGAGGCTGATCAAGCCTTTCAGCACTGGGGGTTGTCAGAATTCAGGGAACAACTCCGACACAACCAGGCAGATCCAGGGTCTATTTTTGGAATTGCAAATGCCAAAAGCTCCCTCACCTTCAGCCCCACTGAGCCCAACATATACAACTGCCCCCAGTGTCTGTCAGACCACACTTTAATAACCTTACATTTAACCTGATGTGGAAAACTAAACTGGAGCCAGCACACTGCAGCTTCTGAAGCATTAAAATTAGAAACAGCCACTTGCTCCCACAGCTTGAAGATTGAATAAATTGGGAAGTAACTGCAGTGATAAACGAGAAAAAAAAATTTGTGCCCAGGAATCCACAGCAGCTTGCCAAAACGGTGCCTTTTTTAGCCCATAAGTAATAATTAATAATAACAAATAACAGGAAATAAAAAATAATAAAAACATAATCCCAAAGAAGCATTAGCAGAAGGTGTTTAACAAAATCACAGTAAAATTGTAAAGAAAAGTAAATCAAGGGGTGATGGCACAGCGGAAGAAATTACTGATCTAAATTGTATAAAAATCACACAATTCATTACATAAATGCAGCCCAATATTTTCAGGCATTTTTAAAATGTCAGTGATAACAAAGGAATGTGAACCAGAGCAGATCCTATTGACTCCTCAGCAGATCCTGTTTACAGCCAGGAGTGCCACTGGGAATGCTTTGGGATAGCTGAGCTTTTTCCCAAAATAATGAACCTAAAATAACAATTGCAAATGTGTTAGGCAGTGCTTCTGCAGCCTGACATTTAATTTACATCTGTGTATTGCACTTTTAAAAATGGTATTTCCAGTCACTCTCAAATCCAAGCTGAGTGAAATTCATCAAGAACTGGATGTTCTCAACAGTTCCCAAAAAAAGCCAGCATCCATCATTATTCTAATTCACCCAAGACTGAAACATTCAGGAATTGTCTCTCAGCCACTGGAATGCTGGGACACACAAGGATTTCCTGGGGCTGGAGTGCAGGACGCTCAGAAATCCATCCCCTCCACTTTTCAGTTTAGATGGAGTTTTATGGAACACCACAGAGGTGAGAACCAGGCAATGGAGTCAGGGAAAAGCGGGAGGAAGAGGAGGAAAATTGGAAAAAGTCCCAAAGCTGGTTGTGCATTAAAGATGCAGCATGAAGCCGAGGTGTACAATAAATGAGAAACAGGGGATTAATAAACGGGGAAAAGGAGGTGGATGAGGGCAGAGAAGGAAAACCAGGAATTCAGAGAAGCTCAGGAAGTTACACACGATCTGGAAGTGCAGGAGAATAAGGAAGTTCTACAGCAGAGTGACACAGATCAAATGAGGAGGTGGAGCAATGGAAATGGGATTGGCTTCTCAAATACTACAGGCAAGAGAGAATCCCAGCAGGATCCAAGATAGAAAGGAAGCCAATTTATGGGGAGAATTCATAGATTATAATTTATACCCTGTACCCCTCCAAAAATGGATGAACACCACGGGCAGGGAAAAGTCAGGAGCTGGAATTCAAAGGAGAAGGAACAGAAAAAGAACGTGTCACTATTGGAAAAGGTCCCCCTCTTTGGGGTGAAGCGGAACTGGGGGGTCTGAAGCAACCCAGAGCAGATTCCCCTCATCCCAGGGAACACCCACAGGGCGTGAGTGCCAGGGCCCTCCTTACACAAGGGAAAGGACACCAAGGCACTGAAGTAATCTCTGAACCTCTGATTAGTTAATGTGTATCTAAAGCTACAAAGTTTCACAGACACAAATCACCTCCAACAACCGCCCTGAGAAAGGAGACAGTGTTCAAATACAGAGCAGCCCAGGAAATGACTGCACCTGCCACAGGTGAGCTCCTGCCGTGTCAGTTATGGCAGCTGGGAACAAGGAAACTCCGTCTGGAACTGTCCCTGCGTTCCAGTTCCACACACAGTCGTGTCGCATCCCATTTCTTTCTAGACTCCAGTTCCAACCTGAAATCGCCCAAACCCAACCCAAAGCAGCTGCAAGAACACCACTGATCCCATTTCTGGATGTGCAGGACGGCTGGGCTTCCCCTGGTTTGTGCTAGCAGGGATGGAAGCCTCAATGAGGAAAAACTTTGTGATAGTTTTTTCCCCTAAAATAAAAAAAATCCAGTTTTGGGTATCATAAATAATTGATTATGTTCTTGTTTGACAAATCTTCATCACGGCAGAAAGAACACCTTTAACTTATATAATGAACATGCAAAACAGTAAAATATAATGACACCAGGCCCTGTAAATCAATCAAACTGGCACAACCATCACCACTGCCAACACCCAAGTTCTACACTGCATCAGAAAGGATTCTGAAAACATTATTTAGTTCCACTAGAATTTAACTGTATGTGAAGACATAAAAACTGATTTATTTCTTTTTTTGTTTGTGGCTATTTACAAATTGCCAAGGTACCTGAAACTGTATTTTCAGTTACATACACTCTTTAAGAGTGCATTATTTGTTATAATTTGCACAGAATGCCTTGCAAGACGTGCAAATCAGAAATGTGTATTTGTCTGCTAGTGCTTACCCGCCTGTTTAGCGCAGATTTGTTTGCAAGGAACACAAATATTAGAAGCGCATTCTTTGTAAATTAGCGGTTAGCTGCTCATCTAGCACAAAATTCTTTGTAACAAGTGCATATTTATATATCTTGAAGTTTTAGTCCTGTGGAGGTGACGCAGACAGCGGAGGCTCAGTGGACACAACCCTGGACAAACAACTCCTGGAGACAAACGTGAATTTCACAGGAGCCGCACGTGTCACCCCCGCCCTGAATTAATCTCCGCAATCCCGTGACCGAGCACAGCCGTGCTGGGAACACGAGCTCTTGGGGTGCGCAGCGAGAGCCGCCCCCGCACCCCCCGGGCGCCAGCGCGGTGCCGCGGCCGGGCGGGATCCCCGGGAGCGGGGGCGGCCCGGGCCGGGAGCCGCCGTGGGGGCGGGCGGGAGGCG
>VXBT01007760.1:0-10081 GCA_013400235.1 Oriolus oriolus
AAAAAAAAAAAAGAGAGAGAACATAAATTTTAGGTGTGAATGTTAAAGAGTGTTGAACATGAGCAAAGCAGAGCACTTAGATTCATAAAACCACAGAATATGGTCAGCTGGGAGGGACCCACAGGATCATCCAGTCCAATTCCCAGCCCTGCACAGACACCCCAACAACCCCACCCTGGGCATCCCTGGCAGCGCTGTCCAAACACTCCTGGAGCTCTGGCAGCCTCGGGGCCGGGAGCATTCCCTGGGGAGCCTGGGCAGTGCCCAGCACCCTCTGGGGGAAGAACCTTTTCCTGATAATCCAGCCTGACCCCATCCCTGACAGCTCCAGCCGTTCCCTGGGTGCTGTCCCTGTCACAGAGCAGGGATTGGAGCTGCCCCTCGGGAGGAGCTGCAGACCCCGGTGGGGTCTGACCTCGGTCTCCTCCAGCTGAACAGACCAAGTGCCCTCAGCTGCTCCTCACGGGCTTCCCCTCAAGGCCTTTCCTCCTCCTCCTATCCCTCCTTTGGACACTCTGTAACAGATTTAGATCTTTTTTAGATTGTGGTGCCCAAACTGCCTCCAGTACTCGAGGTGGGCCCCAGTGCAGAGCAGAGTGGGACAGTCACCTCCCTCAATCAGCCTGATGCACCCCAGGACACTTGGAACCAAAGCAACCATTGTGCTCTTTGGGTTCATGCCCAAGCTTTAATTTTCACCCTAAATAGCATTCAAATCCTTGTTCTTGTGTCCCCACTCTTTCCTCACTGCATGTTGCTGGGTCTCAGCATTTCCTCCTGCAGTGCCACTGTCAGGACTTTACTGCACTTCTTTCCCTCTTCTGCTTTTTTTATTTTAAAATAAAATTTGCTGTGGACAAATCCACGCTCTCTTCTACCTTGCCTCCCCAAGACATTACCAACCCTCCCCAAACTCTACTCCTGGCTGTGCTTGCAGAGTCTGCTGGGATTTGGGATGTAGTCAGCCTCATCCCTGGTCCCCCAGCTGGAGCGGGGGAGCCCTGGGCTGTCCTGTCCCAGCAGCTGTACATTCCCATTGGATATGGTGTGAACAAATGGAACAGAGGGAATCTGCAGATCTAGCCCTAATTATGGAAATCTGACCATGATGTAGCAACACTGTCTCACCACTCTTTTAACAGCTCTGGGGCATCCTGAATGGACCCTGGAGCTGGTTCCTTGCTCTCCCTTGTCCAGGACTGCTGATGGATCCTGTTTGCACCCTGTGGGACTGTACTGAGGGCATGGCTTGCACTGGGGCCACCCTTGGCTTCTGGCTTGTCCCCCTCCTGGGGAAGTCCTGTTCTTGCTGCTTTCTGATGCATCTTGTTACAAAATCCTCGTTTTGGAGTTCCAGTAAATTATTGCTGCCTTCCTGTGGTGTTACAAGCTGCCTTCTGGCTTGTGTTTGAGTGGAGCATGAGCCCACAGCGGCTGCTTTGGGATGGAAAACAGAAGAGCAAGGATAAAACAGGTGTTCTGTGACCAGTCTCTCTCTCTGGCCTTGCAGCCAGCAGGGTGACAGCTGCAGCAGAAGACAGCTGAGATGTTTTGTGGTTCAGCTGCTCTGAAGCTCATTCTCTCTAAAGTGGGCTTGGTTCACCTGCAGGTCGTGCTGCCACTGTAAGGGGAGCAAGAATTCAAACTGAGCATCTCCTCGGGGGTGATGACAATGATCAGAGGTGTCACTTGGTCACACTGTCACTGCAAAGGCCTTTGAGGCCCCTGGCACTGAGCCTGTGCTGGGTAAGGACCCACTCCCAGGGCTGAGCTTGCAGCAAGGGACACTCAGCCACTGAAGAGATGCTGAGTTAGTCCAAACCATCTCCACAGCGGTTTCAGGCACTTTCTGCCTGATGCAAGGTGCTGGGAGAGTCACAGGAACCGCCTGCCTGCACAGGGAGGAAGAGGAGGAGGCCTGGGATGAGCAGACCTCAAGCTTCAAGCTCTGTGTCTCTCTTCTGAGTGTGCAGATGAAGCATTTGCCTGAGGCTGATGAAGTAAAACTTACAAAGAATATTTTTCCAAATGATGAAAGATTACTTGATTACGTGACCTGCAAGAGGTGAAAGAAAGAAAGGAATTATATTAAAGAAATATGGAAGGTAACTATGATATGGCCTGAGAATGGAATGGGTGCTTTGAATTTGCAGTGTTATTAAAGGTATTTATGGTAAAGGGATTAAAGTATGGAAAAGGCTTAAAAAAAAAAGAGAAAAAAAAAATCCAAACCCAAACCCAACAAAAACCAAACAAGAAGAAAACAAAGCTGACTGGCAAGAGAAGAATACTCAACCCTAGACAATAAAGTAGAATTGCAGTCCAGACAGAAAGCAGCCTAAACACAGAGACAGTCTGACTGAGAAATCGTGAACGGAAACAACTGTCATAATTAAAGCTCAGAAGCTAAGGGACAGTCTAAATCTTAGGGAAAAAAAGGCTTTTCATAAAGTGACTCTTGACACTGTAAGACACTCTTTTGACAGTGTAATGATTTGTTAAGCTCAGCTCTACTCAGCTACATTGATGGTTCCAAGGCGATTTTTTACTGTGGTATTTTGGAGTTGTTTGCCATGTAATTAGGAGGGCACGCCTTTTTCTGCTTGGCTTTTAAAAACGGATATTTTACAGCACATTCTCTGTACTTTCAGCAGTCATTGCTTCCCGATGCTCTGACTGTGACTTTGGCAGGCTCCAAGCTCCCTGGTTCTCAGCCCTGCTGCTGTGCCCCTCACACAACGTGCAACATGAGGAAAGCACTGACGTCTTCTGCCCCACATGCCAGTAACTCCAAACCAGACCAGGACTGCTGTCCTCCTGAAACCCTGGGCTCCTACAGCACTGCAGGGGAGGAAAATACCAAGTACCTTCATTAGGCTTCTTATTTCCACCATTGTGGCAAATTGTAAAAGCCACAGAGGTTTTCTGTGAGAAAGCCAATAAGAATCTGTCTCCACTTAACTCAATGCAAATGTGAGGTTAAATGCCTTCACTGAACACAAACAATTCCCTTGTGTGCGAGGCAAATCCCAGAACTGTGCGTTCTCAACTTTGGCCTCTCAGTGCTGTAGTCAAAAAGAAGCAGCAAATTTAGAGGAATGAAAGACCCTAAGTCTCCTTTATAGGAAGCCGTGTGAAAGCAAGAGACTCTTCCAGAATGTTATTTTAATTTTTTTGCACTTTGGAGATTATGAACATGTGAAAACTAATTTTCAAAGCTGCTTTGGCCATACCCAGTTCACATGAGGCTATTTTCTTTTGCTTCTATCATGGGGTGCACAAGAAGAATATTGAAACTCAGGTAAGGAAAAGACTTGCATGACCTGCAGTCGTCTTTGGATGCTTTTACCTGATGCAGGAGTGAGGACTTGAGAGACACCTGGGCAAGCTGCAGCAGATGAATCTGTTAACACAGAAATGTAACTCTGTCCAGAATACAAGGGTTAAGGTAAATTTAAGAAAATCCGGATTTTTCAAGATTACATGCCCAAATCCCAGTCTAAAATTATTAATCAAAAAAGAGATCATGAGTACTGAAAAAGAGATACTTGGACTTTGTAGAATGAGCTAAACATCTTAGTACTGAGGAAGAACAGCGAAAGAAGTATAAAAGCATTTAATAAAAGAAAGCTTTGGTTTGGTTCCTATTTAGTGTCTCTTCCTGCTGATTTGTTTTTCTGAATCAGAGTATTGATGGAGGGGAAAATACTCATCAGAAAGGGCTACCTAAGGGATTTTATTGAATTGTTAATAGCATTAACAATTAATAGCAGTTGCTAACAGCAAAAATTATAAGGGTGTGATAGATAGAGGTCAATAATTCGTGAGATAATAACTGTATGTGTAATATTAAATGATAAACTCTGCTATGCAGTTGTATATTGTACTTGAAATAAAAATCCAAAAGAGCAAGCTCAGCCCCTGGAATGCGGACAGCAGAGATGGGTCCTATCAAGAGACACAAAAGGACAAACTCCTGCCAGGAGAGACAATTTCCAAAGAGAACCGCCCTGAGCTAATCACCAGCTAGAGGGACATACCTGGCACTACGAGATACAAGAGAAAAGATCTACTAAGGACATCAGGAAAGAATGAAACTCAAAATTCCTGGCAAATCGACCTCTGATTGCTCCAGGATTTTGCTTCATTTACACTGAAACTGAGGACTATACAATTCATAAAACTCAGATTCCTGACAAATCGACCTTTGATTACTTCAGGACTCTGTTTTGTGTGTTCCTAGACTAGGGACTATGCAACTCAGGAAATTCTAATCAGTGGTTTTGATTACCCCGAGATCCGTCTTTGTCCACCCTTGGACAGGGGTGATACCACCTTTGAATGTGAAAGCTTCCAAATGGAAACGGCCAGGATGCTGCCTCGGGCTACTTTTACGGTATAAAAAGGGTAGCTCTGAGACCCTGAGCTGCGTGGCTGGGTTGGATCATTGCTACCGAGCGTGACCTTCCGCACACCCAGTACTGGTCCCGGGGCCAGTCCTGCTCGTTTCCCTGGGTTTGTGGCTGCCGTGATTGTACTTTCGGTCGCGGTTTTAAATTGTTAATTGTTCAATAAATTCTTTTTTATTGTTATTAATCATAATCGGCTTATCTAATTATTACCTATAACAAGGGCAATCTACAGACGTGATGTGAATCTGGTTTTACCCTTTCAGATGAGGTGATGATAAACCCTAATCCTGCAGTAAAGGTTTGCAATATGTGATCCAAGCTGTTGTTCAGTCCTACACAAAGACACCTGGACCTGCTCCTCCTGCAGCAGTACTGTGCCTGGAGGCCTCAGGGGGTGTATCTTCCCACCAGGGTTTGCTCCCTGATTTCCAAAGTACTGCTGTGTTTCCATCTGCTGCCTCTGAGTGGAGTGACCGCAGTCCTGACAGAGGAAATCACCAAATCCTTGCGTTTTAGCATAGGGGTTTCCCCATGTTCAGGAGAATTTTCAGGTTCTTGTGCCCACATTCTTTCTGGGATACTTGGGAAAATATTCCTGCAGAAACAAGACTGATGATATTTTTTTTGTAGCTAAAGCAGTGAGAAACAGAGAAATAGGAGGTAGTGACGGAAGGGAGGTAAGAGGAGGTGTTTTCAAACCAGGCCTCCCTGCACCACCCAGATTTTCAGTGAAGAGGCTCCTGATTGTGTGCAACTTCTGTCAACAGCTCCCTGTCAAAAGGAAGGATGCACGGAGGGTGTTTAATGTGCAGCAGGGATAATCAGTTCCTTAAACACGGATCAGGAGACCAATGGCTTCTGAGCCATCACAGTCCCTGTGCCGACGGCATCACAGCACAGTGGGAAGGCAGGAAGTGCACTGGGAAGATGCAGCTGGATGGTGTCAAACAAATGTGGAATAGACCTGCCCCTCCACACAGTGCTCAGGCCTTGATGCAGTGAGAGAGCCAATGCTGGACACTGAAAGAAGAAAATGGGGGCTGTGGAAGGGTGCAGAAGAGATTAGTAAGAGCTCTTTCAGTAAGGAGATTGGGACCTAAAGAACTGCTCTCCTGGTTTAGGGGAGCTGGAAGTATTCCAGTGAATGAACCCTGGAACCCTGGTTACTATTTGGCTGCTGTGAAAGTAGAAAGGGTTGAGCAACAGGCAAAAATGTGAAAACACCACATTATTTTCAATGCTTTCAAGGTAGTCTTGAATCTATAAAAATGTCAGTTCTTCAGACTTTCAGGGGAGAGACAAGTTCCTGCTGATCCGATCCCAGAACAATCAAAAGCTTCAGCTCAGCAGCCAAGTCGTTTAAGCAAAACCAGATGTGTTGTTTGCTGTTAGGTGAGGAAGGAGCTCAAGGCGTGACCCAGCGAGCCCTGCCAAGGCAGTGCTACTGAATCTGACCCAGCAGTTGTAAAATCTCAATTAAATGCGGCTCCTGCAGTAGCAAATGGTCAGAGTGCCATGTGAGCTTCAAAAGCAAAAGCAGAAATAGAAAAAAAAAAGGGGGAAAAAATTATCTAGATGAGCACAAGTCCAGTGAAAGCAGAGAAATATATTTGGGATTGAAAACTTCTGTTTGTGGTCTTTTAAATAAGAGCTGGACAGGCTCCAAATTATAACCAGGTGGCATCTAAAACAACTTTAGTAGATGGCCTGACCCCAGAAATGTGTCCATGTGTCTACCCTTAGGGTGTGTAGATGTGGGAATAGCATGGGATGTGTTAGAAGGTCTGGGGCAGGCAGGAATAGATTGAAATAATTAATATAGCTGGGAAAAAAAAAAGGAATTGTAAGGAAAAGCCTTTGCTGCTATAACTCCCTGGCACATTCCCTTGGGGAAGGACAGAAGACGAGGGTGATTGGGTAAAAAGAATAATGTAACTCTGTGGGGAGCTTCAGATAAATAATGCAGGAATGGATGTGCAGCAGGAGAAGCATCAGCTCAGTATGGAAATGGCCTTGAGGGGTGGGGGAGGATATGTGACAAGGCTTCAGGATGTGTCCTACTTGATCCCTGGCAGAGACCAGGATGGAAAAAGGGAAGGTGAGCCCAGGGCCTCCATCTCGTCAGGTGTGGATGACACAGGCGCTGGAAAAGCAGCTGAGGGACTGGATCCTGCAGGTGCAAGGACTTCCCAAGGTGTCAGGGCAATAAAGGGATGCTGCTGGGTACTGGTGTGCCCACCAGAACGGGGAATGCAGGGCACCTGGATCCCCACCTGCAGCATGTGGGGCTGCCACAGCAGCCATCAGGCTTGAATCTGCTACTGGATGCACAGCAAAATCCACAGGAATCTGACCTACTGACCTACATATTGGCTTCAGAAGAGGAATTAGAACATCCTGTGCACAGCCTAATGCTACTGCCAGAAGAGTAGGAGCAAGACCTTCTGCCTCCAGCCTTTTTGTGGTAAACTGAATTAATTCTGGGTTTAGCAAAGCAACATCTCTCCAGTCCTCTGTCACAGAGAAAGCTGAGATACTCTTGGCCACAGTGGAAAGCAGAGAGCCCACCCAGAGAGGCTCATTAGAGCAAGGACTGGTGGTACAATGCCACATTCCTGCAGGGATCCTGTTTGGCATGTCCTGAAAGCAGCTGGCAAGGCTCCCCATCAAACCTCTTTCTGTTTATGAACAATTCCAGTTTAATTTTTCACGTGGGAATTTGTATCAACAAGATCTCTATTAACGATGTTTAGGATTCGTTATGTACCCAACCCCCGCTGTGGGTCCCACCTGCGCTGGCAGCCCTGACTGTCACAGGGGCTGCGACAAAGCACAGCAAACTTAGCAGATGCTTTACTCACCCTGCTACTAAGGGGTGCTGCTACAAGCTGGTCTTGGCAAAGAACAGCAGCAGGGCTTGGGTTCACCAAGGGATTCCCAGTGCCCAGCTGCGTTAGCCTTGCACCATCTGGCTGCGGGAGAAGTTATCCTCAGCTGACAAAGCCTGTGTTTCACGTGTGGCTGAGGTGTTTCACGGTCACTCAAATGCAAGATAAACAATGAATTAACCAAGTGTTAGTTATAGTTATGGAAACAGGATTCAGAATAAATTGGGAAGAGACCTGCCTGGTACAGAAGAAAATGAAATGCCTGGAAGTAGATTTGGGTGGGAAGGCTGACTTTGCAGGAGCTCTTCTGGAAACGCACTCGCTTCAGACCAGCCGTGGTGTGTGAGCCAGGCTGGTGAGAGCTGAGCAAACCTCTGAACCCCCAGACTGGCATTCTCTGCAGAGAATTGTGCCAGCATGGCAAGTGTGCCTGTAAGGGCCTTGTGCCAGCAAGGAGGCTGTGAATGGGGGCAGGGTTTGGGGTGCTGTTGTCCAGGTCTCCAGCCATGGGCAAGAGCAGCAGTAGGGATAAATTAATTTGGATGTGCTTTGCTTTGTCAGATAACCCAATCCCCCCAGAGAAGGATGAAATTCAAGACTATTGCCCTGACCCTTGCAGCCCAAATAAAAATGATGGGGGAGTACCTCTGTGTAGGTTGTGGCATGCCTTAGGATTATGATATTTCTTTCTCCTTCTACGGGTCCTCAGTTTCTCCTTTTTTATTTTTTTGCCCCCAAAAAAGAGAAAAACTTTAAGCACAAACAGAGCCAAAGTCCCATGCTGGCAAATAGTAAAGTCCTACCTGTTTCCAGGCACAGTCCAAGTCGTTGTCATTTGTCCCTGTCTCAGAACCCCACCCTTGGGTAAAGTGATCCTTGGGGTTTTTTCTGCTGGCTGCAGAATTAATTCAATTAAGAATTGAGAATATAAAATGGAAGGCTTCGCATTTCAAACTGCACAATAAGGTCCTCAAAAGAGCAAATAATCCTGTCAGTCTCAGGGTAAAAACTAAGGTCATAATTTGAAACAGGGTGGCTAAACTGTTAGAGCCTGTATAGCTCTTAACTTCAGTGGCTTAAATTCAGTTTTGCTTGATGAATTCTCACAGAATGAACTAGAAAGCTGTGTAAATAATTTCCTTATGTCCTCCTTCTCAATTTCAAATACGTCCAATTACAGATACATTTGCTAGATTTAAAATAATTCTTTGTTTTGTTTCTGTCTTGCACCTCAGGCAAGAAATTCTCAGCTGAAGTCTCGAGGAAAGCTGGCAAAAATCGACCCAGCTCATATCTTGTTTCTTACCTAAATGGAGCTGTTACAGACAGACCACAGAAGCCATATGGGGGAGAACCACCCCCAGCAGAGCCTCAGTGCCTGGACAGCCCCAGCCCTGCTGAGCCCTTGAGCATCCATGGATGGTTCCTGTCCTGCCCGTGGTGCTCCAGTGGTATCCTGACACTGCCTAGGAAAGCCTGTGCCTGTCCTGGATCCATGTTAAAGTGGGATGAGGAAGGGGATTATTCCTGCTACAGGGATTTGAGTCTGCCCTGGCTCCATCCTGGGCGAGCACGTGGGAAGCAGGACCAGAACTGCAGAGCTACAGTGCCAGGACACTCTGATTAAACCTTAATGAGCAAAGAGCTCCCTGGTCCACTTTTGGATGTTGATTTTTCAGACTTGTCATAGGACCAGGGAGCACTGGAAATTAGGAACAGAAATGTCACTTCCATTCACATCTCTTGCATGGCAAGGGGCTGAAGCATTGGAGGCACCAGGCTTTGGAAATGAGGGATAGAGATGTGGAGAGCAGCACAGTTTAGGGGAAAAGAGAACTTTTTGCAGCTGGGTTTTTTTTGTTTCTAAGGACTCAGAAATTTTCTTTCTTCTCCTTCCCAGGAATTCATTAGATTCTCTAATCTGCTGGGATTTACATTCATTACAGAAAAATGTGTGTGCTCTTTCCTTCTTCTTTCTGTTTCTTCCTTTCTTTCTCTTTTACACCATCCATTTTCCCTCTCTTTTTTTCCTCTCCTGTAGCAACTTGGATTTCAAAAATCTGCACTTACCTGTGGCAGTACAGCTGGGCAGAGATAATAAATCACTACATCTTGTTCTAGGCTCTTTGCCTTCTCATGAGTGGGAGACAATGGTCTGATGACTGGGGGCATTTCCACTGGGTGACTGACCACGTTCATTATTTTTCATCTGTGATTGTTCTGATTCCATAAGGTTTTGCTGTCGACGATTCTGTCCTACAGATAAAGATGGAAGGAATTCTTCCCTGTGAGGGTGGGCAGGCCCTGGCACAGGGTGCCCAGAGAAGCTCTGGCTGCCCCTGGATCCCTGGAAGTGTCCAAGGCCGGGTTTGATGGGGCTTGGAGGAACCTGGGACAGTGGAAGGTGTCCCTGCCCATGGCAGGGGGTGGGACAGGATGGGCTTTAACATCTCTTCCAACCCCAACCATTCCATGTGCTTCCAGGTGCTACATCCCAGCGAATAAGGATGAACTCTACTGCAGATTTATTCAGTTAATGTTGATGTTTGGATCCCCTCTTGCGTTCTTCCCTCACACATTGCAAGAATCAAAATGTTTTGCTGCAGCCATATTCAAGCCACCCCAACTGCATTAAAACCAAAAGGTCAACCAGGAGGGATATTACATCATAAAATATTTAATGAACATGGAGATAAGGCTGCTATATCCTTTGTAGCTAATATCTAAGGTATATAATATGTTTAGTTCTTTGCTAATGTCTTGGTTTGAAAGACAGGTGTC
>VXBT01007782.1:0-19306 GCA_013400235.1 Oriolus oriolus
ATCATTTGGGACTTTTGCGACATATTACCACCTTGGGATTTAAAGGGAAAAAAATTTGGTAGGATCACAGCAAGAGTAAAGCACTTCACTGCTGTGTGGCCAAGGCTAAAACACCCCATCCCATGAAGGGTTCAAGGCCAGGCTGGATGGGGCTTTGTGCAACCTGGTCTAGTGAATGGCATCCCTGCCCATGACAGAGAGGCTGGAACTGGATGGTCCTTAATGTCCCTTCCAACCCAAACTATTTCATGATTAAGATGCCTTCATCACTGACTGAGCAAGAGGACCCCTTATCTGTCCTGTTAGCTCTTGCAACAGACTTGTCCTCAAGTCTTCCTCATTTCTGCAGCTACTGACCTGTTTAGGACTCTTGATTAGGAGTAGACCCAACCAGAACTTACAACCAATGCAAGCATTTCATGCCATTCCAGAAATCTTGGTTTCAGCCAACATAAACAGTGATTATGGGGGCCTGTCTGACATTGCCACTCACATCTGATACCATCTTCTAAATCTATCCACTGGTGGTGTTAAATCATCTGGGAGATTACACAGAGCACTCACCATTGGTAATTTTTGAATGCAGCAGAACAGAATGTGAGTTCTGAAGCTGGCCTGAAGGAAACTGGTGAATAATGAAGCTGACATCTCCCCATGCTCAGCATCACTTCCCTCCCCCTTCCCTTCTTGTTGGCCTATCCTTCTACCTGTAGGGCTTCTTGCTGCCCATACCCAACCCACCAGCATCGCTGCCCCATCACTTTACAGTCACTTCAAATCCGAAAACACTCTCAGGTTGAGCTTTAAAGAGGGGAATATGCATTTCTAATGATACACCCTCCCTAAGAAGTTTTCTGCAGGGAGTAGTGCATGTCCTTAGTCCCGTAAGTGGGAAGCTGCAGGCAGAAAATCTTACATCTTATCTTGTTTGGTCTTGGCACTTTATGCCTGTATCCCTGCACCCTGTAGGAATTTAATACTGAGCGCAAGGGTTTACTGATCATTTTGCTTGCAGAGTAAGGGATATCCTTGGCACATTAAGGTAAAGCAGTCACTTCAGCTTACCTCTAGAATGGAGGTAACTCAAATTTCCAATGAGTTGTTCATAAGATACAATGCTCCCTTTGACAACCACCTGTCTGTTCCAAGCACCAATTCCTGCAGAGCTGTCGTAGCATTCAGACAGCTGTCACTGCACCAAGGACAAAGGAAAACCAAGCTAATCATTACATATTTATACCACACTTATGAAAAGAGCTCAAAGAATATATTTTGCTCCTTATTTCTAAAAATCAGAACTGATCAGAGAAACTTCTCAGAAATCTACCAAGTGATTTGCCAGCCTCAGAGACACCATGCCCTGGACTTGGTGTTGCTCCAGTGCTCACCCTAAACACAGGCCCACATGTACTTAATTCCAAGTTTCGACAATCAACATCTTCGAAACAGCTAATAAAAAAATTAACTCATACAAACTCACTCCAAAACCCAGTTTCTTGACTTAACACAATAATTTAACTGACCAGTACTGTGTGGAAGCTTTAAACTGATTCTATTTTAAAACTAAGTCATTCAACTTCTACTGTCAAACATACACCTTAAGAAATATATAAAGTCCATGTGAAGGTCTAGAGGAGACAGCAAACATGTTGTTTTACTCAGTCCAATTTCTATCTGAACACAGCCCAGAGACCACACTCTCAATCTAACATGGCAAGCAGTGGAAAAGTGGATTGCTTCTGCTGTGTCTTCAGTCAACTTTGTTGCTGAATAGCAAACAATACTAATACAAACAAAGAAAAATTGGCAATGATTTTTATTTCACTTTTTATTTTTTCATAAGAGAGACAAATAGAAAAGTAACACCATCTGTATTTAGGTCAATTAGACCAAGCTGGAAAAAAGAAAAATATATCAAATTGAGACATTATTTTAACAGTTTCCCTTTATCTTTGCTGTTTCTCTCTACACAAATTGCTGCTTTTGGATCTCTCTGCTCTCCTGTCCCCTCCTTCCAGCACAAGTTTGTTAAATCTGTACCCAGCACACACAGCATGATGCTGTTGCTCTGCAGCTGAATGGGCCCATCACTATTTCATGTGTTTGGAAACCTTTTTTCTTTCAGAACATCTGGTTTCAACTTAAAATCATGTTCTGAAATACACTGAATTGAATTCCTAGAGAAGTGAGCAGAAGCCAAATCCACCACACTCCTCCATCCATCATCCTCCTGGGCTAGAACACAACAGCCCCCTCCCAGCGCTCTACTTCCCAGGAACAGACCCCCTCCACAGCTAATTGCCCATCCTTAAAGTTTCAATTTGAAACCCACTCTGGCCACATGCAGATGACCTCCTGTTACTGGGAGTTAGATATCACAGCTGTAACTCTCTGAGTTCCCCTCTCTCGTTGCTGCAGTTGGGCTGCAGCTGCTATTCTTACAGTTATTTTCCTCTCCTCTGAGTAAAGTTACCCAGCTGCTATTTTATCAATATTGAAATCCCACTGACTTTCATATTACACTTACATTGTGGCTATTATTTGCATGTTTATGCTTTCCTGTGGGTATAGTTACCTGATACTATTATCTGTGTAGTTAGTTATATCTTCCTAAGGGTGTACTTACTTCACCAGCTGTATTTAAATTGTCTTCCACAGCTGTAGTTACATTGTCAGATTTATATAGTGTGGTTACAGTCAAGCAGGCAATGCTTGCAGTGCTGCAGTTATTTATATAGCACAAGGATCCCGTGGTATAAATACCTCACTCAGAGGCTGAGTTACACTGCTCTGTGTATAAATAATTGGTGGGAAGGTGGCTCTTAATCACACGACTCCTACTTCAGAGTAGAGCACAGCACAGAGAAGGGAGACAGCAAGGTGTTCGCCCCTGTGCCTGCACACCCATAAGGGATGTGTTGGCTTCAGAACTCCAAATTTCTCAAAATTTCTTTTCTCAGACAGAAAATTTCTTGCCCTGTTCAGTATCATAATTTTCCAGGTGAACTGATGTACCTGCCCAAAGGACTATTTCCGTCACTGCAATATCTCAGTGCCAAGTCTTACAAGACAAAATCTACTAGCATACAGGCTTAACTAGCAGCAACAAGGTGTAGTGTGACAGCCAGGCAACACCACACACACTGGGAACAGAAAACCGATTACTTGCTCCCAAAGGATGAGGAGTTTCACTGTTACTGTGCCACCAATTCATCAACAGAAATGATTATGTTGATGCAGCAGGTTAATACATGGCAGATCAGATCAAATGTCCACCTAAGCTCATCATTCCTTCTTATACAGCAACCACACACTGCAGCATGAGGAAAAAAGAGGAAAACTGGACAAATCTAGATGCAAACTACTCCTCTCCATCTCTGCCCCCAGTCCCCATCACTCTTCCCCAGCCCATATTCATATATTCACCTCAGTTAACATCTGTCCTGCAATGCTGTAAGAGAGCTGTACTTGCATAGATGTCTGGGAGAGGACTCCACCAGCAAATCTCTCCTCACTTTCTTCAGGCACCAAGCTCTCTTTGGCTTCCATGGGGATGATTACATTGAGCAACACCTGCCGCTCTGTCAGAAGCATTTTGCACTAATATGAATCACTGTCCTCCCTGACAGTGTTCAGATCCACGCGCATTGTAAGAATTGGCAGAAAGGATTGCTACAGCAAGCAAAGTCAGTAGCTCTGCAGAGATTTGATAGTTTGACAGCGGTTCTCCTCAAGGAAGCATCTCAGTGAAAAAAATGCAGGAATTCAATGTGATGGGTCTCAGAAGAGAGAGACTTAAATGCTCCACTTTAAAATTGCATGTGAAACAGTTTGGAAGTGGCATCCTTGGAGCAGAAGTGGCAAAAGACTCTCCACCAGCCTACAAGAGGTTTCACCTCCACTCTAGTGATGTCACCAGTGGAGTCCTTGGCACCAGGAAGGAATATTTGCAGCTCTCCTCCAATGAGGAAATAAAAGCCAATGGTGAAATAAAAGCCCTTTTCTAAATAGTGATGGGAGGGAAAAAAGCCAACATTTTTCTGTGCAAGAGTAAAATTCGGGTAGTAGTCACACATCCAATACTTTCTTGTTTCTAGTTTCACTGCAGATTTCCACTGAAATATCCCCAAAGACACATACTACATGTTGTGGCACATGAGATTTTTTTTTTTTTTTACCATGTAGGATTTCCCTTTGTAACACCTTCTGCCTACGTAAGATTTTCCTATTAGAGGAATTCCAAGTAAAGCAACAAACCTTTAAAATATATTTTTATTGCAAAATTAAGTCTTTATAAAATAGGTGATCTCAAAAAATGTCCTCCAATTACAAAGTAGTACTTAAATTATTATATAATTTATATTTGAAGCGAGATGTCAGCATAAATGCTTAGTCCAGGCTCATCAGATTGTTGGGGATTTTTAATGTGATAAAAATTACTCACTGTTCAGTGTTACCTCTGTACTTTCAGTCCCTGCAGAAGTCCTGGAAACATTAAAGAAAATGCATTTCCCACCACCACATACCCAGTCCTCAACTGCTTCAATTCCTAACACCTGAAGCCAGGAGACATTATTTGATAACCAGTGGCAGCTCTCTTCTAATACAGACCGTTATCTTTTGCCCAGTTTTCTTTTACTGAGCTCAGCAGTGCATAATTTCCTGAAAAATATCTTCCAGAAAGGCATTCAGTCATGATCTGAAGGTATTGAGAAATGTTAACTCTCCTCTGTTCTTTACTTCCTTAATCTCAATGATTATCTAAAATTACTCCTTAAAACATCCATCGCTCTTCTGCTGTAGATTCATCTGGCTCCATCTTTCAGCCATTAATTCCTGCTAGACTCAAGAGCTTTTCAATAGTCAGTATTTTACCATAGTAGGAATATTTATTTATAACCTGTATCTAAGCCACTGCAAAATTATGTTGATAAGAAAACCAAACAGACTCAGATACTACTTCAAGGTATACCCAAGCATCTAGAAGCTTTTCTGCCTTTGGCAAAACAAAGTTTGAAGCTCAGCCATCACTAGGGATAAAAAAAAGGACTTTTCTTGTACATCTGCTGCAGGCTAAGATACTGGCTAATATAACCCATCTAAAATCTAAATCAGAAAATCTCTCTCAATCTCCACCTCTCTCTTACATGTTCACAACAAATGGCCAGATGAGAGATTTCTCTCTACGAACATAGTTAGTCCTGATTCCTTGATACCACATGACCTTTCCTTCTTTCATAGAGGCATATATGATTTATATATATATCTTATCAAGAGGATCCATTAGACTTGGATTCCCTTGAATACCCTTGGAATCAAACAGGATATTACCCGAATGTATTAGATCACATCCATCAGATAAATGCTTTTTATGCCTATAGATCTTGTGATTCCCAGGTAAACAACTGAAACAATCTTTTTGTATATCTTATAAAAATCAAATACTTCCTCACAAGTAAAAAATAAACTTTTTTTTTTTTTTTAAGAAAACAGTCATACCCCATGATGGAAACCAAGACACTGTTCTACCAGGTCTCTGTCCTTACAAGGCAGCACAACTCAAAGGGCCAACCCCTTAGACAATTTGACGAATCACTACACCCATGACCTTCAGGACAAAGTATTCATGGTATATTTGAGGCATAGTGAATACAGAGACTGACCAGAACTTTGGTGTTACATGCCAGTCTGATCTTTGAGTCATAGAATGTGTCAAGGGGCTTTTCACAGGCCAAACTTGTTTGATGACCTTTGTAAAATAAATGGTACAGGTTTCTTTCGTAGTTTAAATACCTGGCCACGAGCTGTGCTTCCTCGATCACCAAGATTAAGCCTCAAAACCTCTGTAAATGAGCACAAAATTTTATGCACCTGAAACAATTTTCATGTGTCTGTGTTTACAGGACCAGATGCTTTAAAATCCCAGACATATATCTTTAATTATTATAAAAATTTTGTCCAAACCTCAAGAGTCTTTCAAATGATACTGCAAGGACATATTTAAATACCAAGAGATAAAAAAAACCCTAACTTCTACCATTTTCTAAGCTTATTCAAGGAAAAATGCAATTATAGAACAACTGTTTGGGGGAATCAGATTAGATAGCAACAATGGTAATTAGGAGATGGAATACATTCTCCTAATTGTGCAGCCAAAACCTGTGTGCCTCAGTAGCCCAAATACAGATGCAAATATAAAGTACTGAAAATGATTTGCACTTCAACTCTGTCCTCATCTTACAGAGTGCCCATGCCCTGATTTATTCAACCATGAATAACAGACATGGTCAACAGCCAGGCATGGCTGGTAGAGGGTATGGCTGGTAGAGGACAACACAGCAGGGAGTGTTTTGACTGCCAGCTTTTTGGTCAGTTTGGGTGAGTAGGTGACTGTGTTATCTACAGAAAAGTCAGTATTGCAAACTGAGTACAAAACTGCAGGTCAACCACAGGCTCCTCCTGCTCAAACTCACATCTGCTCTTTGAATTCCTCAGGAGCAGCAAATACGACAAAAACAATTACACCCAGCCAATCACTCACCCTTCCCTACCAAATACGAAAACTCTGTAGCTTTCCAGGCCATAAAAATACAGCTGCAGCCTCCTTAGTCGACCAGTTAAGTATGCTTATCTGCCAACAGCAAATTTAACCTTTCTGGCCACACAGCAAGGGCTGCTCCACAAGCCCAGTGCAGCAGAGTAATGCAGGACCAGCAAATCTCACCCAGGAGCCCTGGGGTTGCCTCTTTCAGTGTCAATCACCATGGTGTCCACATACTGCTAAAATCAGCAGGACTGCCCTCAGCACAACTAAGCAGCTGATTTTGCACAAATTAAATTTGGCAAAGATGTTAAATATCATGGAGTGAGACACTGAGATGGCAGCATTCAGCAAAATGGGGGGAAAAGCTCTCTTCCTATCTCACTGGGAAGAGGTGGGCTTCGAGGAGATTTGTGTGCAATTTGAAGCAGCAGATGATAATGACGCCTTTTCCTGGTCTTAGAATTAAGAGACCTAAACACAGTTAAGAGGGAAAAAGAGTTTTACCTCGGTATTTATTTAAGGATCCTCACATGCGCCGAAATGCACATCGAAATGCACCCCGAAATGCCCACTGAAGAAATGGCCACACGAGGTGATGTGCGTGCAATTATAGGCCTTGCAAATTAGCACATCTATCAAAGATTCCCCAATGAGGGACTCCAGTGAGACCCCTCATCGAGGAACCTTCCCCTGGCTGGGCCTGTCTTTGTTTACAGAATGTGTTCTGGAGAGGCCCTCGGTGTCTGGGGTTTCCAGAATGTTTGGTCTCTTGGCTTAATGGAATATTGGGTCTAAGGGAAGTCATCAAACTTAAAGAATTATAACTATGTAGGCTAAAAGCACTAAGAATACATAAAAGCTACATAAAAGAGTATATAAAAAGGGGTGTAAAAGAAAAAGCAAAAATCATCGTGGCATCAATAATACAACCTGATTCTGATTGTAACAGCTTGCTATAAGCATTAAATGTGCCCCATTAGAAAGATAAATTTGGCTTGCTATAGGTCATTTTCCCCCTCTTTGTAATTATTCTGGACACTTCTGCTGATACCTAAGTCTGGCCAGGTGTGCTACTCTATCATGGGTTGGCCTGCACAGATTTCTCAAGTTTGCACACATTCTCTGCCATATTCAGCCTGAATTCAGATGTCTGTGTTGCTCAGGCTGCACATTCAAGAAGCATTAGATGTAGTACACGTGCTAGACAATATGCTTAAGAGAAGTTTTCTTTGTGTCCTCATCTCCTCCACATTTCAATACCAGTTTTCTAATTTCTTCCTCGGCTCTTTAGCTCAATTTAAGTCACACCATGAAGCTGACATGGGAAAAACACCAAAATCCTACCCCAACTTATGACAATTTTTAGAGCAATTTCATCCTATCATCCACGAGCTATCAGTTTGGGTTTTTTCTCCTATGCAATTTGTCTCCTACTCTGCTGATAAAAAGAAATAATTATCACTGATACTTTTTCTCTTTTGTAAATACTAGAGATGGGATAAAATTGGCCTTTGATTCAGACTTTCTTTGGAGAACTGGGGAGACTTCTTTCCAGATCCCAGCTCTACCATACAGTTTAGGTTCCTGGTCACTTTGAATTTCAGCATTGAAGATTCAAATGATGCAAGAAAAATACTCCTATTACATTATTTTCCACATTTCCACATCGACAAAAACCCGGAGAGCATTATCTCTGACCTCCCCAGTTCTGGTACACACACAGAGGCATATTTGTAGCACAGCTCACAGTGTGTTCATTAGCATCCCAATTAACTCTTCCTGGATGTCTCAAGTCAGTAAATGAGCTTTTCTTTCACTTCGTCCAAAACCAAGAAAAGACCCCCATCTCTGCCCACCTGGGAAGAGGTTTCTCATAGAAATTAAGAAAAAGAAAAAAGAAGCCTGAGGGACAGTTTTATGCTTCCACGTCCTTAGGAATGACCCAAGAGGCTGGTGCACAGCATGGTTCAGCACTTCAGGCAGTGGGGTTAATGGTCAGGTACATAACGCAATGAGATTTATTTTCTCTATACCATCTTCCACAGAAGAGAGAGGACTGCTCTAAGGATTAAGAACAAGAGTTTCATAAAAGTTTCATAAAAGCCAAGAACTAATAAAAATATGGCTTAGCCAAAATGAAGCTCCCATTATGGAGGTCCAAAGGCCCAGACATGAGATCAGTGCCGCTGTGGGCCACACTCTGCAGAACAGAAGCTGTTTAGTGGATGGGACAGAAATCCTGGACAGATCCCAAAACACACAAATCTCCCAGAGGCGATGAAGAGCTCCTTACTTAAACCACAGCAGTTTGATCACAAACTGAATGTTCAGTTCAAACAGACAAGGGCTGCTGACCTGCTCTTAGCACAGCCATTGCCACCTCTGATAGCACATGACAGTGTGAGAAACATGATGTCACATGCACTGAAGGCAGCAGATGCTGATAAACGACCTGATATCAGGCAACTGAAAATAAACAAGCAGAGGGGAAGCTATCAACAGAGCCTCTGTATTTAGGTCCTCCCCACTGACATCTTGTGGTTGAAACTAGTTACGTAGGGGAAAAAACACAAACTGATTTTACAATGCCTCTGAAAACGGGTCTGATTCTGATCTCTGTTCAAGGAAAGCAGCTCCTGACTACAGAGCTTGAACACTCTTACATAAGAAATGCAGAGGCAGCAGACGAGGTTGACATCTGTGCTCCAGTGATGCCCAAAGGGATTCTGTCAGTGACTCAGATGGAACAACAATCGCCCCCAGAAGTAAAAATTATTGCAAGGAACAACTTCTCAATATTCAGACTGTGCAGACCAGCTCTGAGTGAATTCACAGGTTGCTTCCTAGCTTGGATTTGTTTCTCTCTCTGTTGCTGACTGGACACACTTTTCCCGTGTGAGAGCTTATATTCTGCAAGTCTCAGTGCCCAGTTTTGGAAAAAAATTCACCAGAAGCCTCTTAAGATTAATTCCTGATGGATGAAATGCACCTCTCAGAAGACTGCTGGCATTTAACCTGTCAAATTAAAAATATGAGGGTATTTCCAGAGTGGCCAAGCCTTATGATTTTTCTGGGAGTCTCAACATTCAGTATGTCTTTTAAATCTGCAATTCCTGAAGACAAATGTGAGAATCTCAGTTTTCATTTTGGAAAAGGCCACACTTGTAAACTTCACAATTACCAAAAAAAGGTTCTGAAAACATAAACTGACTGTGGCTTAAAGGCTAAGGAATCATAACTCGTATCAAGGACTCTAAATATATTTATACAGAGAAAAAATAATTTAACATCTAAACTCACATTTTGAGGCATTAGGCACAGCAAATCTAGCTAAAGAGAATTAATTCAGGAGAATATTTCAGTACTAGACAATGAAAGGTAGAAGAGTCAAAAACAACTCAATTTTGCACATGACTGAACAGACCCCAAAAAACATAATTCAAAGTATTTTTCAAAGTTCTAAAGGTAACAATAGACAGAAAAATATTAGGGAGACACAAGGAAGTGCAGAACAGTAGCAAGGGCAGAGGAAAGACACTGAGACCCACCACATGCCTCTTACTCTAATTCAGGACCACATAACCCAAAAGGATTGTTGTGTTCCAGGCAAGGGTGAACATGCAGAGATGAGTTTCAAGCATTTCTGCATCCACACTACAGATACCTGAGCCAGGAAAAGCTACTGGGGGATTTCAGCAACTACATGTCCAGAATATTCATAGGATCTAATTTCTGATTTATTACTTTGGTGTTCTTGCACACAAGGGGCTGATTGGCTCTGGCTGAAGATGAGGGGGGTTCTCACTTTTGAGCTGAGCACACCACACCATCACTGCCTGTGAAATAGTTCATCTGTTCCACAGCTTGGAGCAGCATCCCATACTTGCACAGACAGTTCTGTCCTGCTTGCAGGTCTGCTGGGCAGGAGAGCCTTCAAAGCCACCGCTGACTTTGGACACCACCGGTTTCTGGATCCTCAGTTCAATGGGCCAAAGACCCAATTCCTGCAACACAGCACTTTTCACAAAGCATCTGCTACCCTTCGTGCCCAAAAGTAGTTTCCCCTTCTATAATTACTGGCGAGATCTTCAAGTACATTTTCATTTATAGCCAGAGCATAAAACATGCCAAAAGCTGTAAAATAACTTTGGTCCCTGCAGGCACTCTGTGCCACATAGGTTCATAAATCACTTCTGCAAATATTGCCTTTAAATCAGGATTTGAGGTGAGGTTGCAAACACAGCAATAACCCTTCAAACCATCCATTTTGCCTCCACCTCCTGCAGCGATTGGCAAGAGAGATGGCAAGGTGCTCACCCCATGGACACTTAGAACACCATTTCAGCAGGAAGAAGCTCTTCAAGTGTCCAGCCTCTTCTGAGAGCACAAGGAGGATGTTTTCTGTTTTAAAATATGCTATTGAGAGCGCAGGCTACCATCTTGCCAGCCCGAAAGGAGCTCTTGAAGTAATGAATGACTCCTGTTGTTCCTACCAAAACAGGGTATCACTCATCCTGACAGCATAATGTATGTGTTCCCCACAGCTGTGCAATGCATGGAGCCACCCGTGCAATTCAGAGTCATTTTACACTAGGGCGCTACAGGGTTCATATCTTTATGTAGTTAAACAAATTCTCTATTTCTTTATTGTTCATTCAACACACAAAGATTTAGCCATTATGCAGGCCCACTTGCTTGTCACCAAAAAAAAAAAAAAAAATTAGATTTAGCCTCCCAGGCTCCATTTTCTCCTGAAGAATTTGAAATGCTCACAAGCCAACAGAGCAGGAGAAGAAAAGCTGCTTCATTAGTTACTTTTCAAGGTGAAAAATTAAGGGCAAAATTAAGGAGTCAAGTCTCACTCAGATCTAAGGCCCCTCCACACTCGATCCAACTATAATAATTAGCAGGTTTCTACCTCTAAGCCCCCATTTCACACTGTGAGCTTACAGGAACCTAGAGGTGGCAGCATAAAAGCCTACAACACCAAGTGCACTTCAGCTTCCCTAGGATCCAAAATCCCAGGAGTTTCCATAACCTGCAGGGTCAGCTTTCCCAAACAAGGGTTTGAATATTTCAGGATTGGTTGCCAGAAGTGAAGTAAATAAAGAATAACTAATTACTAATAGGTTCTCTACAACAAGGTGAAAGCAGCAGCTGAGAGCACAGACACCATATCCAGAGCTGCAAAAACTTGCCCAGAGAGATGGGCTGCCCCTCAGTGGGAATTCAGTCAAGCCTCATGCATTCCTTGGCCAGCCATTGACCATGCCATCTGGAATAATGGCAGGAACAAGGGAGTACGGAAGGCATGAAAAACCCCACTGAAACCCAGCTGATTTGGTTGCTTTACCTTCTTTTTCACCCTCTCTGTTGCTCCTGATTGCCCTTCAGCAAATGCTGTGACTGACAGGTATGCATCAGCTTTCCCACTACCATATCCAGGACCGTGAAATTGTGAAGAAGTTGCAAAGAGAATTATGAAATAAATAATCTTCTATCTGATCTACTACAGCTCTCACATGACAGCTGCTGCTTTCCAGGCTCCTCTTTATCCTTCTGGCAACGAACATTAAAGAAGCATCCTGGAAATTAAAGGCAGCTAGGAGAGACTTTGCACAGCTGGAAAGGAGCCCATGGCAAACACAATCCCAAGGAAGCCAGAGAGCAATAGTAACACAAAAATCTGGCTGGTACATGAGCTGCACAGACAGCTCAACTCTTCCAATCCTATTACTTTGGTCTTTCAGCATCTGCACTACTACCACTGCAGAAAAGGAACAAGAGTGTCACCGTGTCCCTTTGGTGAGCTAAACCAACTCCCTGAGCACATTTGTTTATCAAAGAAATTAAAAACTGTGTCATTTGCCATTATTGCTCTGTTTACACCACATTCAGAACATTAGGCCCTTTTGTTTATTCAGCACCATATGATTATGTGATTGCTCTGACGCAAGGCAGGTGGAGAGAGCCAGAGCGTGGGGAAGAGAGCAAGGAGGCGGAATTGCATTTATTTTCAAAATTCCTCTTGGACAGAGACACATTAAAGTTTAACTCACATCCTTCCAAGCAATCATAGCACATAAACAGAATGGAATATACAGTGCAAAGGAAGTTCTTTGTACAAGACTTAGTACAAAGCGGGTGGCACCATGCCCACAGCTCCCATGCTGCTTTTTTGTCTGTGTGGTGCTGTTCCACACTTCCCTCTTTCCAGAAGGCATGAGGCCAGAGCCTCTCCCACAAAAGAGTCTGACCTTGCCCTTGATCATTTTATAATGTCTAAGTACACTTCACAGAATGAAGTCTGCTGAAAAAAGCCAGACTGTCATTGCAGTCAGGGTGGGAGGAGGACAGGGTGTCCCAGGCAAACCTGAACACAGGCAATATGGCATTGCTCCTTGAAACTGCTCTAGTTTCCATGTAAAACCAGATGCAATGCAAGTTTGCCCCAGGCTCAGCAAGACATTAACACGTTGAAGGATGGAGGCAGAAGGGGAATTCACACCTGGCTGTTTTTAGTTATTGTACAGGGAAAGGATAAAAGGGCTGCAAAGCAGAGCAGTCACAGGGAACTTTGCCTGCCAAGGAAAAATCTGGGCATCTCAATCAAAACCAACAATCCCCAGAAGTGCCATTTTACTTTCTTCTGACTTCAGAGAAGTCCGAGGACATGGTCATTTTTGACACTAAGGAGAACAGGTGCAGAACAAAGGTACTTTGGGGCCATTCAAAGTATTTTCTTTCATTCTTATTGCTGAAAGAATGCAAGGGAAGGCAAGGCAAAACCTCAGTGCAACAGACTCCCAGATCTGGGGTTGGACCATCTAAATTGTGCACAGGTAACTGTGAAAACAGGATGGAAATGAGAGCACTTGGGCTCCCAGTGCTGCTGCCAGCATTTTGAATGCACCTTTACTAGAACTGCTGTCACAGAGGGTAGAATAGTGGGACAAAGCCCAAACCCATCTTCCACTAAAGACAGGAACAGCCAGAGGAAATGCTCAAAGGCAGCTCCACACCTGAGCCCAGGAGAACGGGATCCTAACTCTTGATACTGCTACTTGCATGCATCTTTAAAACTATTGGAAAATTGATTCAATTGTCCTCCTATCAAAGTTGTTAGGATTTTAAAATTTATTTATCCCTCCCTGTCACTAAACAGTTCATTAAACCCAAGTCTTGGAGGGCACAATTTTAATTAGCCCTTAGCAGTCTCTAGGTGAAAAGCAACTCCTCAGAAGTTGGCAGGGATGGTTGCTTGGCCCTGTGCATGCTGAGTCACAGAATAATTGATGTTGGAAACTCTGGCACAACTGTTCTCCTCCCTCTCTAACCTCAGGCCATGTGAGGCACTTTTAGGAGCAAATCTGCAGTGGATGTGGGGACATGACCTCAATCAGGAACACCAGAAACAAGGATCTGTCCTTTGCCTCTCTTGCTGGAGACAAGCTACCTTGGCTGCCACAGGGGTAAAGGAAACCAGCTACCTCTATTGATAAATTTAGCAATTTTCCTAGCCCTAAAGCTCTCTCCTAACCTCCACGTTTGCTATTTTAAGCCAGTTCCTTCTTGGCCTATTCACTATGGACATGGGGGATTGTCCAGAGCCACTCATTTGCCTTCTGCAAACCAGAGCTGATGTGTCTGAAAGATTATGCAGCCATGAGGCAACTTCAAAATTTAACTGGAAAATTTCATTTTGTATGTGCTTACAGCAGCTCTGTTCCACTCTAAAAAATGCATACAAAGACAGACATCATCATCTAGTGAATAAAGACTTCTTACCCATTACTAAGTAAAAACATCAAAGAGTATATGGAGAGAAGCAAATATAATCTATCTGCTCCCTTCAAACTGTAACGAGCACCCTTTCCTGGCCAGAGAGAGTGCCTGCCGTGACCACATCAAACACAAATATCAACTGGTAACATTTATAAAACGGCACCTTTATATGAAATCTCGCTCAGTTACACAGAACAGAATAAAACATTAGAAACCTTTAATTTAATCCTTACTCATTATGGATGTAAAATCTGGGTCTTATAGTACTCAGATCCTTCATCCCTAAAGGCATTTCCCAAGCAGGCAGCTGAGGTCCAGCAGCCCTGGAAAAGAAACAGCCTGAACTGCTTATTGCTCTTCTGGGCTTCACATACTGTTTGCTCTTAAATCTCCCTCAATTTCTGCCTGGTGACATTTACGTGTCTCTTCAACACCATCTAAAGCATTTCAGCTTGTTGGATAGCACAAAGAACTGGAAAAGCAACTACCTTTATGTTTTAAAGAAAAAAGAGAGAATTCAAGTACCACAGTGCAAAAGCACTCATTAGGCTATGTGTAAATTTTGCTGCCAGTTCAGCTCACATTTTCTTCTTTGTATTCCAGATCTTTCATTTGAGACAGCTGAACCTGAATGCCTTGGCCTCAAATTCCTTGTGGAAGCATACTGACCCCCTCACAGCTAATAATCTCTTTTCTCCTGTTCCATCTCACCTTGAAGTGTAAGCATCTGTCATTATCCAGAAATCAGAAGCACTGAAAAAATAAGCAGCCTTTCAAGTCAGGCAACCAGCTGCTCCCCATGTTCTTCCATGAACTCAACCCACTTTCATCTCTTTAATTGCCTTGCAAAGATTGAAACACGTTTACTGTGCACTGACTTTGCAAACCACACACTGAAATGGGAACACTTTGGAATAAATTACACTGAGAACTAACAGGTGGACAAAGAACTCAGAGAGAAACCTACAAGCATATGAATAAACGGATTTGCTGTGCCAGGATGCTGTGGCTCATGAGTTAAAGACGCACAATGCCCCCTGAGCATCCCAGTGCTGGGCTCTGCCTCTTTGTCACTGGCAAGGCAGGAGTTGTGTTTCCCCTGACAAATGCCACATACAACAGCCACAGATAGTAAGTTGTGTTGCTGTTATGCCCAGGAGACAGATGCCACCAGAGGATAGAAGCAAAACTACTGTAATCTGTCTGTTGGCAATAAAAAAACAAAAATCAGTGTTGTCCTATTCCCTTCCACACTGAAAGGTACTATTTGCAATTTTCCTAGTCCGTGTTCTACGATTTCTGCCTTGTTCCCTGCAAGCAACAACTACCAAAACCTCAGCCTATTAATTGAAGTTTTTCAAAACTCAAAGGCCAAGCAGGGACCATAGTGCCCAGAACTTTGAACTTATTGCGCTTACCACTGAACTAAAAAAAAAAAAAAAAAAAGACACAATGAAAAGACAGTGACAGATGCCCAATCAGGTCCCCAAACCCAGCTAGTTACTGGGGCTGTTTTAACCAAAGAGAACATACACACACAAAAAAGCCCTGCATGTTAGTGAAACAGAGTTGTCCTTGAGTTGATTTGTGGTTAGCATCTGAACAGGGTCCATTTTTCCAGGCCCTTAGTCCAACTTTGAGTTGCCTGGACAGAAAGAAAAATCTGCTCCCACAAACACTTAACAGATGGCTTTTGATTTTTCCCAGGTGCGAAGCACACACAGTTCTCTTTAAAATCTCCTCAAAGTGTAGGAATGCAGAGGTAGACCATAAATTGTACCTCCCAGGTTCCTCCATGTCTAGCTTAGTTATGCTGCAGTTTATTTTGTTGCAATATTGACCTTAAACAATAATTGAAAAAATAAATCACTATGGCTGAGCCTTGCATTCAATCTCATTCCTGCTCCATGCTCAGACTAACTTCACTGCTACTGAGCTTTACTTCTTGGGTACCCATAAGCTGCACTGTTTTATTAGAGCATCTTGAAAAGCAGCTAGCAATAGGAGTTTCCTCAAACCTCCTCTCTTGCTACCTCAGCAGGGTTGCTCTTTGTTCTGCAAAGGCGTGCTGCTTTTCCCTTCAACTACAGGAGAAACTTCAATCAATACAGTTAACCCAGGCTTGGAGGAAACCTGGAGATGTTCTAAGAAAACCAAGAGCAAAGGGGCTGGGGCAGATGCAGGGAAGAGGAACCAGGTAGGTTGTATATAGCTTGTAAGGAGTCTCTTCTGCTTGAAAGAAGATAAAGCAACTAAGAAGAGACTTGATTGCTAGTGTTTGACCCTGAACCAGCCTCCTGTAGATATGGGACCCAATCTGTGGCACCAGGGAAAAACCCTTCTGAGGGATTCTACAGAGAAGAACCAGCCACCTCCCACAGCCACCTGGAAGATTCAATCCTTCTCATTCCCATAGTGGCCAGGGACTTCAGGGAACACACTGCCATAAATCAGTTTGCATAAGGACAGAGTTTTTACCTCCCCCATATATCTTGATCTAAAAACAAGAGTACATTTGAATCCATATGGGCATGGCTGCAGCCACTGCAGATGTGCAGGCAAATGGTGATCTGCTCATCTCAGTTGTTCTCTGCAGCTTTGGAAACCCATTTGTCAGACCTGTTCATCTGCCATTAATATGCACCCAAGAGAGGTACATGGACAATTTAACAGGGAAACAAAAGGGTATAAGACAAAGAATAGGAAGCAAAAAACATCACTTGAAATAAAATAATAGAAAGTATTTGCTACATTTAAAAAGTCATTACAATACTCAGAGCATGCCTGGGCAACTGCAATCACATTTCACTTACACATATAACACAGCTGAAGGATTTAATCAGACATAGTCAACTGTCTAATAATTGCCATTTCCAAAAACCAGCTAGTGTCTCCTGTGGGATCTGGAACACATCATTTGTGCTTGCTGCAGGAAGCACCACACTGACACCCCATCCACTCAGCTGTCCTACTGTCTGGCCTGACTCCCCACGATTACCCCAAAAGCCAGCCAGCAAAGGAAGAAGGGGAAAAAATTAAGTCAAATTCATAATTGGTGGGAATACATGATTTACCACCATCAAAACCTATCAGAGTGGAGTGATATGATGCCAACACCTGGCTAAGGAGAAGTAAGAAATTTGCTCTAAGTGAGAGCACTCAGAGATAGCTTCACCCATGCCCTCTTTTCCTCACTACCAATTAAAATGAAAGCTTCAGGAGTTTGTGCTTCCTCTGACACAGAATGAAAGCACTAATAGTCCCCAAGGGTTTCACAATTTTCTGCCAAGTTTGTGGGGGTTAATGTGGAATATTTCTTTGAAATACATAATACCCATTCTAATTCTCAAGAAAGCATTATTAAACACAATGACCTTCTAAAAACTAAGGATTCCCACTCTAAAAAAAAAATCCTGATATTCTCTTTCACAAAAAACTAATAGCTATCAGAATAGTGCACTTCTTGTTGCACTAGTTGTTTTTATCAGATCAGTGCCTAAGGTATAACAGAAACCCATTGACTTCATGGCAATAGTCAAAAAGTCAGCCCACTTTAAGACTTGTCCATATCAGGATCACTGACATGAAAGAGCACACACTGATGCTCCCATCTGCAGTTTCAGTGCCTCCAACAGCTTGATGCATCCAGGTAGTTCCTGGATTATTCATCTTCGGCATCTCCTCTAGGATTTAACCCAATCTGCTGCTGCCTGCCTTATACACAGAATGCTTGGACTGGAACAGATGAGAACATGAGTTATTCAAGGCGGCACTGGAATTTTGGTCTGCAGAGATAATGAGTCTTTGGGGCCCCCTAACAGCCCTCCAGGATGTGCTTCTGTATCACACAGACAACCCCCAGTCCATGCACACACAGCCCCAGGTCTGAGCTGGGCCACACTTGCCACAGCCTGACCCTTGACAACCATTTTCAGGGTGCGCAGAGCCAGTCTGAGTCTGTAAACATCTCCCCTCTTCAACCTGAAACCCAGATTGATTTCCCAAAGGTTGACTCAAATCAAATCAGACTCATTTTCAAAACAGTTTGTGGCAGAGGGAAGCAATCACATTTTTTATTTCCAGAAGGGAGAAAAGGTCATTCCCCAACCTACAACTCCCATGCCATCAGCTGTTACCTGTGGGTACTCTGCCAAACACAGACTGAGAGCGGCTACTCACTCAGATACACTGAGCGCTTACTTTGCTGTTTCCTGCTTGCTGCTTCTTTCTCCCAGTGTTCCTGGGAGATTTCTCAAAAGCTGCCAACTCATCAAGGAACCCAGGCTGCAGGAAGGCTCCATGAGACTTTCTGCCTAACCCACGTCAACATTCTAAAAATCATCCAAAACCTGTCATATTATGTGACTGCTAAATAAGCTGTTAGCAGGGAAACCTAACTTTCCCAGCACTTCTGTGAGATTTCTCTCCTTCTCTCTTTTTTCCCAAGCAAAACTATTAGAAACAATTCTAAGAGTTTTGTAAACTGTTGTGCAGCTGTGTACTTTGTTTTGAATTCTTATACAGATATTTTAGGATCAATGTTTTGAGGAATTGACCAATGAGTTTGGTAGGTGGCTAAGCTCGAGGTCGAGTTACCTCCTGCAGCTTTCTGTGAACATCAGAAGCAAGCTACATTCATAGAGCCGTTCTGTATGTTAATAAATAGTTCATTTGCTTTGCCTTATTCACCCTGGACTCCATGTCGTTGTTAATGGGACACTGCGACATATGGTGACCCCGAGGACGCGGTATTACAAGTGCGCAGCGAACTGGGATCGGGGTTTGATCCAGACACCTTCGAGTGAACTGGGACTTTGCGCGGAGACGTGAAGGTACGCGAACCTCCCCCTTCCCCCGGGGCTACGGGGACGGGACCCCTTGGTCTGGGCTCCAGAGTGATAGGCAAAGACTGCAAAGATGGGACAGAGAGACTCCAAAGAGAGCGAGGTTTTATATGCCTGGAACATAGCCATCTCG
>VXBT01007783.1:0-22701 GCA_013400235.1 Oriolus oriolus
GTGTCATCTGTGAATGGACTGAGGGTGCACTTGATCTTCTCATTCAGTTCATTGATAAAAATATTAAACAGGACTGGACCTAGTAGTGAGCCCTGGCAAAAATCCCACCCATGACCGGCCACCAGCTGGGTGTAACTCCACTCACCACCACTCTGGGCCCGGCCATCCAGGCAGTTTTTAATCCAGCAAAGAGTGCACCTGTCCAAGCCATGGGTTCTCAGCTTCTCCAGGACAATGATGTGGGAAATGGTGTCAAAGACTTTACTGAAGTCCAGGTAGACAACATCTACCTGGCCAAAAATGGCCCTTCCCTCAACCCCTAGGTGGGTCACATTCTCACAGAAGGACACCACGTTGGTCAAGCAGGATCTGCTCTTCTGAAACCCATGCTGCCTCAGACTGATCCCCTGGTTGTCCTGTACATGCCACATGATGCCACTAAAGATGATCTGCCCCATGACCTCCTCTGACTGAATACCGTCACTGTAAAAATCTTCCCAGCTGCTTCAGAGGAGGTGCTGAGTCAACACTGGTAAGTGTCTTAAGACGGAGGAAAGAAAAAACACTGCATCTCTATTGTGGTTTCACCCATTATTCTAAGAACACCCAGACAGACATAAATGTTGTTTCTACTGTCAAATAAAATCAAGTGCTAACATTAGTGAAGTTCATCTTCAAAGACTCCTTCCTTGACAGAAGGAAGAATGCCTACCCAGTAGGTGATGTTCATCAAACAATTCAATATGTTCAGCATGAAAATAATAAGCTGCTTCTGACTGCTCTTTTTATTGAGGTAAATAAGGCAAAAGACAAACCTGTGTAATCTGCCATATGACCCACTCCTCATTGTGGTTATGTATTTGGAGTTCTTTACAGAATGACCCATCCGTTAATCTACAGAAAGCTGAAAAAGCACATGACAAGCAATTTTCAAACAACAAAGGAAGAGATTTTTTTTCCCCTTTGCTGTCTGTAAGACAAGAATGGTAGAATGATTTGGGTTGGAAGGCACCATTAAGATCATCTAGTTCCAGCCTCCCTGCCATGAGCAGGGACAGCTTCCGCTAGGCTAGGTTGCTCAAAGCCCCACCTAACCTTGCACTAAAAAGTTTAAACTGAAGCAAGAAAGTTTAACAGGAGATTTAGGCTAGACCTTAGAAAAATAGTGTGTAGAAAATAGGGCTGGTTGAGCTCAGGAAGAGTTTGCCAGAAGAGATTATGGAACCTGATGTGGGGTTTTTTTTTAGAGAAGCAGTCTGGTCAGAACTGGTTTGGTCATAGTTCATCCCGCTTTTGAGCCAGGAATTAATTAGATGACTCTCACTCCTTTCAGCTCTATTTGTTATGATTTTATCGTGCGAACATGAAAAACAGAAACACTTGTGCATTAAGGGAAACTCCCAGTTTCTGAGGCTTCTTATACTTCACCAGTCTGTGCCATGAAGTCTTGCATCAGCAACACATAAATCCATTAAGTCATCTGTCTATAAAACACTTTTCTCAATTAAGCCCTTCTTTTAAAATGTATTTCAGCCTTGTCACACCCAAAACAGCTATTGAAAAAGACCTTTACAGAAAGACTTTTTTTGATATCCCAAATTAATCTTGCAAAGCCCCACCAAGACTCAAAGCCTACTCTTCAAATAAGGAGTCTGTTTTGAGTACGAAACACAGACAAAGCCAATGGAAAGTTACTTAAGTCAGTTTAAGAGCTAGGGAACACAGCAGTGTCCAGTGCCTAAACAGCAATACAGACACCTGCAATAGTTCAACATACTGAGCATATAATAGTAAAAATTTATGTACCACTTTGATAATTTCTTTTCAGTCCTCCACTGAATACCTTTTCCTTCTTAAGAAAAGAAGTCCTTCCTTGCAGCAGTTGTTACAGTAAGCAGGCAATACACACACTAAAATATAATGCAAGCAGCTTTTCTTAACAAAAATATTCTAGCAATGAGGGGAACAGGGAATCAAAACTAGAAAGTCTTGAACCCTGGTCACACAGAATATCACAGTTAGCATCTATGGGAAAAAAATGGTTACTTCATTAGAACCAGATGCTAAGAGAAAAAATATGTCTGCTTACCTGGTGCACCTATCTCACATAAAGCAGCCTCATAAAGAAAGCTTGAAAGAGGTCAGAGGAGGACAGAGAAGTGACAACATGAAATCAAGTGGCATTCTTTGCAATATTATTCAAGAACGTGAGCAAATTAGTAACATTTTCCTTCCTCAGGAAAGAGCTTCCCACGCTACAGAATTTTAAAAGAGAAAATCCTTAACTCCTACAAAAGAAGCCACAAAACCTCTCTTTTCTCAGTCCCAAGCTAGAATTTGTGAACAAATTTGCAATCACAACAGATTCTTTCTATTTACATTCTAATTTCAATGGTAAAAGAGCAGAAGGCTAATATCAGTATTCAAATGCCCAGATACCAATCGCCCAAGACATGCACTATGATTTGGAACCACAAGATCTTGTCTAGAAGTTGCTGTGGAGTATTAGTAAATTCTTTACGTTTTACACCTCCAGTTTACCCTGCTGAAAAACAAAATAGCTTGTGTCTCACTGGGAAGTTTGAACATTGAGCCACTATCTGTCAGATTAGGGAATACAAGCATATGGAATAATAAAACCATCATGAGGAAGAGTTCCACAGGCATTTCCAAATGCATTCAGATTTTGTACTTACTAAGAGCTTTATTCATATTCTCCATCTAGAGCTGATTTATCAACCACTAAATTATTATTGGAGAGTGATAGCTTATAAAAGATTAATCAGTGTTACATTACAGGCTCAGCACAACACACACCTAAAACCACAGTTCCTTTTATTGTGGTTTTCTTGCTCATTATCCAATAGTCCTAGAGCCTCAGTTCAGCATAGTTTACTCCACAGCTGTTGTTTTTAGGGTTTTCTAGTTGTTTGGGGTTGGATTTTGTTTGTTAGTTTCTTTTTTTCTTTTTTTTTAAATATACATTTTGAACTTCTTATTTATGGGTTATTTGGATTTAAAACTCTCTTTTATGACCCCTATATTATTCTTTCCTGCAAGTCTGAGGTCCAAGATTTGGAGTTCTCATCTACTGTGGCCATTGCTTTTTAATCTGATATGACAAGGTATGTATTTCCACACTTCATCTCTTTGAGAGTCATCTTGTTCGAAGTCAAGTGAGATGTCACAGTGAAAAGCATTTTAGAACCACTGAAACCAAGAGTTACTTCCTTCTAACATCCCACAATATGATCCAGTCTGCTCATGAACCTCTCGTAGTAGATTCATGCTCTTCCACAGCCAATAAATTCAAGCAGAGAAAAAAACCAACACACAACTCTCACGAAGAGCAAGGCAAAAGCACCTGAAACACAAATATTGATGTCAATAACCAGAAGTCTTTGTCAAGTCTTAGTCAACACATTTGCTTCACTTTCCCTTCATGGTTCCACATCTTTTGCCTATACAGATTCAACTTAACAATAAATCCCACCTCTTTTTCCACACACAGACAAGAAGTGCACTTGGCAAGACCTTGCATGGTTTCCAAACACACTGATGTGTTTGATGTAATCCCTGTCTGCCTGTAGCCTGCTTGTCATAGCAGAGACTTGAGTTGGTATCAAAGAGAGTATCAACTTCTGCCAGGCCTCTAGATACGACCCTATAGAGAGGGACTATTACCTACATATATGTATTCAAGAGAACTGCACTGGAATGTCTACCACTCAATCCAAGATGACAACAAATGAAATAAGCAGATCTTCAAGACAATGGCAACACAACACAGGCCTGGTGAAGAAACAAAATCTCACATGTTTTGGAAATGCGTGCACTTTTAGAATTGGGGTACAAATAATCATCTTCCATTAGGGTAAAGTGTATGTTGTCTGGCTACATTACAGTGTAAACAGTGGTTAAAAAAATTTGTTATTAATGAAATTTAAGGCAAAGATAAGCAAAAAAGATGGTTTGTGGTTTTTGCCTGAGATGCAACATTTATTAATGTTGAGGACATCTTTCAGTAGACCAGGTTGCTCAAAGTCGTATCCAACTTATCCTTGAACTCTTCCAGGGATGGGGCATCCACAGTTTCTCAGGGCAAACTGACCCAGTGCCTCACCATCTTCACAGTAAATAATTTCTCCCTAATATCTAATCTAAATTTGCCCTCTTTCAGTCCAAAGCCATTCTCCTTTGTCCTGTCATTACATGCCCTTGTAAAAGTCCCAGTTACAGCATGGAAACATGTTGCCTTGTTTTGAAAAAGAAACAACTGGAAGATTATGGATCTGTTCAAAAACATGGTGCCAGCATGTGCCCAAAGCTAAAATGAAGTTTTGAAAATGCTACTGAGCAGCTGCTCTCTGTTCTGGCATCTGCATCTTGTTGGAAGCCCAGGAAACATACAGCAGACTTGTGCGTCCCTCTCTTAAATGACACTTTGATTTGGAGAAGAGGAGGAGAAAGTGGGACATTTCATTCCATTGGCTGCTGCTGCTTTTCTTACACTAATAAAAAAAACCTCTCTTTCAGATGAGAAGCTCTGTGGGATTGGATCTGAAGATCCACCAACCTTGTTTTTTCTGTAATATGTAAGGTCCCAGTATATGAATCGAGAAGCATTTGGATAATGCACATGATGGTATTTTTTGGGTTGTGCTGGGCAGCGGCAGAAGCTGGACTCAATGATCCTTGCAGGTCCCTCCCAACACAGGACATTCCATGATAAAATAACTGCACAACAAATAATTTGTGTTCATGAGGTCTTGAAGACACCAGAAGGATTCAGTGAAACAAGGTAGGTCTAGCACTTTCACTGGCAGCACTAAACGAAGCTAAAAAAAAAAAAATGAAGTTGTAAGTTTGGGAAGCCGTGGGACAAACATTGCTGAAAACAGAGGTACCAGAGATTTGCCTACATTGACACAGGCAATACCAGAAACAGAATTTTAAAATCTTGGTTACAACACACCATGTGATAGCTGTATGCAGCCTTTGCTTTCCATGACAAAAGATATTCTGAAACTATCTCTCACCTTTTTACAGTTTCCTAAAAGTCTATTGCCCAGAATGGCATTTGAGATCCCAGTAACACTTACTGACTTGAAAGCTTCCTTTTGAAATTTAAGTGTAGTCATACCAGTGGAACCATAGTATGAATTTATGGCATCTATTAAACACTGTTGTTTTCTACTCTTAAACAACATAATATCCAGCAATATAAACCCAGTAAAAATTCAATATAGTTTTGTGCTATATAAATCCTTGCCATAAAAATGAAGTGGCACTCTAAAGTTTTCATATGACAGAATACAACTAGCTTTATGATTTGTGTGCAACATAATCAAACTGATCAAAATACAAACATTGTAATAGAAAGCAGATCTAAAAGCACTATTTAGTTTAAAAGGCTCTAAAGGATGCCATAGAATAGCCTTTCCAGAAGCATTTATGGATTTAATTACACATGCATACAATCTTAAACTACTTTGAAGACAGCAGACTATAATTATAAAGAACCTGTAGCAGCAGATATTCAGCAAACCACTTTTGCTGAATACTAACTTCAATACCTCAACAAATATTTTCAACTTTAAGATGAGAAAAAATATTAAAAACACCAAGGATAGACATATAGTGATGGTGAGAATTAGAAGTGTCTTTCCACCAAAAACAAAAAAAGCTAACTCATTCACTTGTGTAAAGATTACACTTTCTGGCATTTGATGCACTTCCTTTATTTTTAATCTACTATGCACTTGTATGACTTTTTCCCTTAACAGATACCTATTCTTGAACAAATGCAGGATGTCTTCAGAAAACAGTTGAACTATTTTCAGGAGCAATCAGAATAGTTTATCACTGATGCCCTCAGGATACAGGGCATGCATGTTCACAGGAAAAAGCAATCTTCTCTCACTCCAAGACAGGCAACTTTTGAGCAGTACAAAGTTAAAGACCTGCAGAACAAACTTTTCCCACTTCAGCTGTAACGTGGCATCTTGTGAAAGATGCAATTATTCTGCAAGAAGCATAGTTTCTAGTGCTCTGTGGTTGTCCAGTTGCTGTTAAAGGCAAATACAGACTAGCAACAAACAGTTTGCAATTCATACTCAAAAGCAACACCATTTTTGGCAAGACTAGGACTAAAAAAACAGAACAATAAAAAAACCCTGCAAGTGCATGCAAAATACTATGAGTGGTATATATTACTGTTGCTCCCTATTTCCACTTGCAGATCACGTATTAGATTCCTACTTATCCAGCTGTACAAGGCAGAGGATGTGACTGCATGCACACAGACAGCAGGACATGCAACTTTGACCATAATCACAGGGAGTCTTTCATCACAACTTTGAATTGCCCAGTCAGGAATCCTTGCAAATCAATTTGCTCTTTTGCACATCTCATTGCTATGCATACTCCCAACATCTGGATCACAGAATGTGAAAGAAAAAATTCACTTTCACTGAAGAGCCATTTCTAGCCATTTCATTTACACCCTCTCAATAATTCAGATGATACAGTGAACTACTAGATTTGTAATTTGCCACTAATTCAACATGTTTCCCCTCCTATCTTTCCAAGTCCACAATCTCAGGGCACATCAGATTTCAAACAGGTCATTTTTGTCATAGGAGATCGTCAGAATTTTGAATATCTTTACTTTGCAATGTACTTACAAACTACATTTTAAATCTATTTTATTCAATTATTATTTTTTTTTAATAATTAAATAATAATAATTAAAGAGGCTACTTTGCAAACTACACAAAAAAAGAGATGCTCAGCAGAGGCCACCAGAAAAATTCCATGCTCATACCATCACCCCCTGCATCACTTGAGCCTAACAAGAGTAGTTTATTTACCATGTGGAATACCATGAAGGCAAAATACAACATTTTGACAACACATTACACAACTGTTTTCTGGACAGACAGCAAGACTGAGGATTAGGAATCCTGACTTCCAAAGGGAAGAAGCAAAACAGCACTTACGTACAGGATAGCTAACCCCACAGCTTTGATAAATGCAAATTGAATAGCACCTTGTCTGAACAGAAAAGATTTAAGTCTTTTGTAATGATGATCTGGGCTTTTCCTCTTGTCCTCCCTAAAGCTAATGGCCTATGGAACAACACTGCTGTCCTCTAGAGCAGGAAGGAGCCATGGACAGTAGAGACAAATCAGATGGAACAAAACTTGTATTTGTAAAGTCCCTAGTCCAGGACAAAGCTCTATTCCAACTTGCAAGTTTGTCCAACAGATTCTGACAAAAATTAACATGCTATTTTGGCAAACCATATCTTTCCAAGTGAAATCAATTACTACTTGTCAGAGGTTCTCAAAGAGCTGGAAATACAGTGTATGTCACTGAGTAGCCCAAGGAAGCAATGCTGACGCAGCAGCACTGGCTGCACCAAGCTGCTGAGCTCTTTGAGCAGATAACATGAGCTCTGGGCACAAGGAGAAATTGCTCAGCAAAGTCAGCACAGTTCACTTTAACCAACGAACTCTGTGGAGAGAATGGGAAGAGAATTGTATTCTGATCCTCACTCCTGGCCCAGCCTTGATGTTCTCACCCTTCACCTGTCTTTACTTTCCTCATTTGAAAAAATGTTACAACTCTTCCTTTATTTCACAAAAAGTAGAAAGTAAAGTCTCATAGCTCATAGTAAAAAACCCAGAGTATAGCTAATATTCACATGCACAGAGTGACACATGCATCAGGACAGTCTGCCCCTCTTTCTCCTGTTTAGGTTGGTATGAACACAAATCACAACTAGCATGGTTCAAGCAGCTTGACTACAGATTTGCAATAACAAAGCAGGTATAGTCCCACCCAATGCGAATCACTGCCAAGACTGGGGTGATAGCGAGAACCTTTTATTTAAGGCTGGAAGTTAAAAACATTTACACCTTTCCTTTCCAACAGTCTATCTACAGAATATCAGCAGTGACTGTGAATGGAATTATCCACATTTCCCCAAGGGTAGCACATAAAAGGACTTTTTCCTGCTGCACTTTTGGTGCTTTTGTTTTGCTGCTCATGTCAAGGACACGACATGGGAAAGGGAGGAGTAGACAGGATATGCTATATGAACACTGTTATTACTTTAACTTCGTATTTTCCAATGGGAAACCATGTCAGGGAGGGGAAGAGTCTCATAGGACGCTTTCCATACTCTAAGTCACAGGCTGGCTCCAGAAACCTCCCAGACATGGTCCCATAATTACCTCCTATTTCATGGCTGCCTTTAGTTGTTGCCTCAGTTGGTTTCTCTTCTTTTAAGAGCTTCCTCTCTACCACTTCATGAGTAAATGTTATTTCTGTTTTGTTCTAACATCAGACAAATTCCTTAGCACAACAGCTGTTTCCAGTCAAACCATTTCAAGACATGAATTTATCATTATAAACAAAGACAAATGTAAGTAAGTCCAAAGTAAACCAGAAAACTAAAAGCACATTTGCATTGTTTACGATACTTACCATATATAAACTACGGCAAGCAAAGCTGTAAAAATGCATCATTTATTTCCACCATTCATTGTGCAAATACAAGCCAAGAGGCTACTAAAACTAAAATATCCATTACTCATGATTTTCAGGAAGAAGATGCCAGCATTGATGCAATTTTGCTACAGTGCATCGCTTTTGCCTTACCCAGCATCTGAAAGCAGAAAGATCTACAGAGAGCTTTTCATTATCCTTGTTTTGCTTTGAAACAAAATTATTTATCCATTGATGCCATATTTCGAAACCAAGAAAAACTTACTTTTTAATTTCCTGAAACAGGAAAATGCAATTTCCAGTATTTTTCCTTCTAATATACACCAGTAAAAGATCATATTTCCACTAGGCCTTCTTAGGTATTTTTGCATGCTTCTCACCACATAGAGGCTTCTGTCCTTGTTTTGCTGTCCAAAACTTCAAATGATGTGAAAATTACATTTTGTGTGTTCCTGCAGTCACATTTAAGGGTTAGGGACAGAAAGAATACCTTATTACCCCTGTTCAAAAAAGCTTAAAATTATATGCAAATGGATGAAAATAAAAAAGTCTCAAAGCCTAGCAGAGAGTATCAGAGAACCTTCCAGATGCACACCGTTTCCAAGGTAGAGTCCTAAATATATACAGAAGTGGCAAGTGTCCTGTCATAAAAATTGTTTTACGAGACGAAAAAATTTGGATTGTTTTCCCTCTGAGGTTCAAGTAGGTAGAATTCTCCATCATTATTTTAATAGGACCTTTACCTGGTTAAGAAAATTAAATCAGAAACAGAAAGGAAGTAAATTATAACCTTCGTTACAAGGTGCCATATGCTTACAATCTCCACAGTCATGCAGATTCACAAATTTATCTGCCTGTTCCCACACATCCAGTTGACACATCTGATGCAGATACTAGTATGGTGGGAGAAGCAGAAACATGAAAAACTGGTACTTCTGCCAGAAGCTACTAGCTATGTGAAACACATTGAGGTTTATTTTCATTAGTTGGTTGATTTCTTAATCCCAAAAGTTTTCATTTGAGTTTATGATAGTGTTTTCCTTTTAGAATACACATCTATCAGTTTCAGATCCCTACAAATATCTACACAGTTTTTATATTAACCACTTCTGCTTTGCTCCTCCTCCCTTCAAGTGTATACACTTTAAAGTAATCTCATCTAGTTAATTCACCTGAAATAGGCATCCCATCTCCTCCTGTACTTTTACAAAGATGTAGGTTTTCTCCTAGCTCAAGACAACAAAGTTTTGACTTCTTAATCGTGGTAGCTGAAGGCAGCACAGGCTGTTTTGCCATAGATCACTATATAAACTCCTCCATCTCATAATCTGTACGTGCCATAAAAACAAGAAGCCTATTTAATGGTGTAGTACAGTTGATGTAATGGGTGCTTTAGAGTGTTACTGATAAACAGCTTGATAACAGACTAACAGTTGAGATGTCTGTAGTCCAAAGGACTAAGAGCCTTGCTTTCAGCACTGTACCATGAGGACATGCAACGTCCAAGTAACGCAGTACAAGCTGAACACATGGTGCTGCTAAGGACTAGCATCTGAGAGACTGCTTAGATTTTGGATAAAAATCAGTCAACTAGCAAACAGAAAATCTATTGAATCTGCAAAACAGCATGCAGCAGAAAGCAAAAGACACAAGGAATTAATTAAAAGGGAAATATGAACTGGAGTTTCATGGCTTGCTTCTTGACATCAGTATGGAGGCAAACAATACTTGCTAGCTGCCAGACCACTGACATACCTGAACAACAAATCCAGTGACAGTTACAAGCATGAGCTGGACATGGTGCAGAGGCAGAAATGATCACACTGTATTTCTGCACAGATCTCACTTCAGCAGGCCTCTCTGCTTACTCTGATACCAAAGCTGTCTAAACCCATCCTCCGGTCAGATCATCTGAAACTCACCTTTCCAGTGACAGGCATTTTTACGTAAGCAAGTACTCTCTGCACCCAGCATTTTCCTAAAGGAACTATTTTAGCCTTCAATTGCACTTTACATGGGACCCATGTCCTGCCCTGTACAAGTGTGGCCACAACTGTGCATCTCCAGATGCTCTGAAGCCTAGTCATCATCCTCCTCACTATCCTCCCTTTAGTACCAGCAGTCAGTGAAATAAATTTCTTCCAGCATTTTAATAAATCAAGCTAGCTCTTTTTATGTAGCAATTTAAAACTTTTGATAAAATTAAGTATTTTGCTGCCCAAAAGGTCAGAGTGAGATACCAGTTATACAGCTATCACTATAACTGCAGCTACCACAACTTAGAAAGGCACTCCAGTATATAGACAGCACTTAACCTATTTTAAACTAAAGCAGAACTGATTACTGTCAGAGGATGTACTTTGCTGTACATTGTACCTGCTTATACCCAGGTCTGCAATACACACACATTTATACTTGGACATTCCCTCAAAGTAACTTGAACAGCTTACTCCAGCCTTCTAAAGAACTGGCAAACCATTTGAGTACCATGCAGCCATTGAAACCTCATACTGTAACCCTCTCTGATCCTTCAAGATAGTATACCCTTATCACACAGGGATTTTTAGAGAGAAAGTCTTCCTAAGAAATTTAAATACCATAAGGAAAAATGCCTTTGACTCTTCTTTTCTACCATTTAGAAGACTTTTAGATGTTGAAAACAGAAAGCAGGCAAATGTCTTGGGAAAAGAATCTCAAGCAGATATTAAACACTACCTGGAACCAAATTCTATGAACAAAAGCAAATGTTAAGCTTTGAGATTCTGTCCTCAAGTAAGACCTACTGATGGCACATAGCTCTCATCACTAGTGTTCAAAACTCACCTATACTTTCGACTGTATGAAGTGGTACATTCCAGGCTTCCTCCTGAAAAGTGGTAACAGAAGGAGCAGCATTCCCACTCCAAAAGCTCCAGGATATGAAGCATGATTTGAGCAACAGTCTTATACATTGTGTAAGCTCTGTTTACACTACACATTATTGTAATGTATTCATTACAATTAATTTCTGCAAAACCCCATTCATCTAACTGCTCTCATCACTAATTAGAACAACTGGGAGCAGAAAAAAAATGCTAGCATATTTGGGACATATGCTTGAAGCAAACTTCTTATTTTTTTATATAAGGTAAGTTTAACTTAACAGCATTTCCAATATGTTAAGGCTTTCCAGACAAAGTTTACAATATGTGCATTTATCTACCATGTTTTTAATATGTGACATTAGTCAAACACCATAGATATTTAACAGCAAATGTACATAAACCCTTCAGCAATTACATTACACAAGAATTCTCAGCAACTGATGCACATGAATTCTAAATTTTCTTAGACCTAAAGAGGTTGGCTGAATTTTTCTTTACCGTTTTTAACTAAAGTGGAGGATACTTTTTCTCTTTGGTTTTAGTAAATCTTTGACAGGACAAAAACCTACTGTAGTCTGTTGATGCAAACTAGAATGACAAATCCCTTTTGTTATCTGCATTACTTAAATCCAATACTAAAAAACTTAAGTAACTTCTTTTCACTCAAATGGCATTAACACTAACAAAAAATACTTAGTTAGTTAGAACATTGCCTTACCGTGTAAATGCCAATTCTACAAACAGCAAATGAGAGCTGGATACATTCAGACATAGTCTAAAGGAATTAAAATAAAGAAATTATCAAGAATGCTATTTATTAAGAACTACTTTTCTTCCCATGTCTCCCCTCTGCCCTGAAAAAACCAACTTCTTCAAGGCTGTATTACACAACCTGAGAAAAATGCCACATAAATTCAGGTTATTCAGATACATACTACCTTTCAATCAGAAGCAGCTGTCAACAGCTTTACACTCACTAGTTCAGTATTTAATTATAGGCCTCAAATTACCTAATGATCCCCAAAATGCCTGTAAACAACCTTAACAATTTGCATGTAAGCTTTCAGTCTCATTTATTTTTATCTACTCGTTTAAAAACAATCTGGAAGAAACATTTTAATGGAGTGCTTTTGGCCTCTTAGTGGACTGTAAAGAGCTTCTATGTTTGTATGTTACAGTTCTTCTCTCCCTGTACCATCACTGAAACTTTCTTCCTCTATATACCAAAATAATGCATATAATTTAATGTTTGTACACTTCTGGAGTCTTATTCCTTTAGTTTTCTGATACTTTCATGTTCAAAGTAGAACATGAAAATAGAACATTTTATTTTATCTCTTCTTACAGCTGGGAATAATTATATTAAAAGTTTTTACCCTCAACTTGCTCAACTTCCGATCTGCTGTGATGCCACAATTCTATGTCTTCTGCAGTCACCCAGACAGGCTGAGGATGGACTACGAATTTCTGATGAAACAGATGAAAAACACCTTCTTTAATTAGCATAACAAAGCCAGGAAATAAATGCAGCTCTCCAACACCAAAATAAAAACTGTTGTATGTTTGCCATATTTCCTATGCAATTAGGTAAAATAAACTAAGCTTACAATTATTTATTCAGAAGCGCAATTGAGGAATTACTTTATAAAAGGTATTTGAAAGGCAAAACTTAAAGCCACCAAGTGAAATATTTTTATTACATATTTAACAAGTTCACACATTACCTAAGATAAAGTGCTGAATGATACAGACTTTAAACATACCAGTCAAAACATCTTTTCAGCATCTGCTTTCTAATTTCTCCCTCCCTCCAAAAAAATGAAAATGCTTTAAATGAAATACCCATTTAATTAGAATTGGGATTTTTAAAAAATCAAAATAACAGATCTTACTAACTGTAAGTAATAAAAAAATGTGTACCAACATTTTTCTTCTGCTGTAACTGTTGCATTTAAATTTGAAACAAACAGTATTTCACTGAACTGTCTGAAAGTCAAAAAGCACAGGACAAAAACCTGAAAGCAAACTTCAACAGCACAGTTGATTTTCTTTTCTTACTGGAAGTAATCTTAGCATATTGTTAATGACAAGGAAATGGTGATTCAGAGCACCATTTCAATTTAACGATTTTTTTTTCAGCTTTGAAAACAAACATCCAAGTCTATCACTTGTGCTTCTAAGCTTCACCCAGAAAGAAAAAAGTGACAGAGAAATAGGAACTGACTTTGAGAAATCCTACAGTTACACGAAGTGGTGGGGCGGGGTCATAAACCATACCCCCCCGACAGTATTTGCAGACCTTGTTCCAAAGGTTCCAGGGATGGATGATTTCCCCAAGCAATTTAGTCCAGTGCTTCATTACCCTCTCTGCTAGAAAGTTCCCTAATGTTTAACCTGGGTCTCCAGCAATTTAAGCCCATACTTAAACACCAGGTGATACATTCAGTGATTTGCATTTTCAGTATCCTGGCAGATTCCATTTTGCTGGCAGACACAACTTTGTATACAAAGTAAATTTATTTCAGCTTGCAAGAAAAGTAAACATGCAGCAGCAGCAAACCATTACAGCTTCTCCATGTATACAGTTTGCTTTTATTCTATACAAGCACAGCATTATAAATTCTTTTCTTTTTTAAATTTTTATTCAGTACTTCCAGGCTATACATTAGTGGGACAACTAAACCGCAGTTCAAATTCCCCAGCAAGCCCCTGTAGATCCTTGCTTCAGTAGAATAAAACAACCTACATCCTGTGTTACCTTACTCATCTGTTGTTGGGTTTGCTACTGTCATGTTCTGAAACCACAGGCTATTATTATCAAGCATGAATTCTGTCACATACTGTACCAATGAATGTTTCCCTTATGCATTTCCCAGTGAAATATTAAGATAATCCCTTCTTCAAGTCCCCAAGATAATGCTTATAAACTACATTCTATTGTGGTAAAAAGGGTCATTAAATCCAGCGCTACTATTAATATCTATTATATTCACCTATCCTTCCTTCTGAAAATTTACATGCCCTCCCCAGTAGTATTTCAGTTTAATCCTTGAAAAAGCGACAGGAATTTATTTAAATAATTAAAAGTTTAATTACACTGTCCTTCAGACTATCACTCCAACCACTGAATTAAGATATAGTTGATAATCTGTTGCTACATTGGGGAGTTTATTCTTGACACTTGTAATCTTTCATTACTTTGGTTGTGCAACTCACTTGGGACCATACAATTGGGCAACAAAACAATTGTTGGAAAATTTGCATTTAATTTACTTACAGTTTATTGTTGCTTTCTGAAAGGATTTTACACGGAAAGCATGAAAATAAAAGAAAAAAAAATGTAAAAATATACCTACAAATACTATGAAAGACACCTTGTTTGATACAATTCTACAAGCACTAATTCTTCCCAGAAGTGATTTCACATGTCTAAAGCGAAAAACGGAATCAACAGGTCAAATGGTCAAATATGTCAAACAATACACACATGCATCTCCTTCCAAAAAGCACCCTTCTGCTGAGGCAAAGGGTCATCTCACAAACATCAGATAATTTCTCCCACTGGAAAGGAAACTCATGAATAACTTTCCTATTCACCCAAGACTTTGTTATTTTAATCGTACCTTGTAAAAACGTGGCTGTTCACAATGACTTAAACGTCTGCCCTACAGCTGTGCAACATTCAATTCACAACAAGCATCTGTTCTGTCCATTTTTTCAAGTATTCAGCTATCAGTACAAATATCAGTAAAAAACAATTTCAGTATTTGGTATTTAGAAAAAAAAATCTCATTCAGCTCTGACACAGGCTCACAGTCTGCAACTCACAAAACCATTGTTTTAAATATCCATTTTGTCAGCAAATACAAGATTAAATCCCTACTCATAATATTTACAAGAGACCAGATTTTGAAAAGATTAATTAGAGCATGTTCTGCAACTGAAGATGCAAGCAACGAGTTGAAAGCACTAGCCTCAAGAACCCTGCTGGGCAAAAGGGGAGGGGGATCCTAATCAGGTTCTCAGAAAAGAATCAAAAGGCTCAACACCTCACCGAACTGCAGGAGCCAGTATCCTCAATTCTGCCACCCAGCAGAAATACTCACCTGGATCTGAGCTCGCTGTGACATAATCCTAAATAAATCACAGCAGTGAAAATAGCTCCAAGACCGCAAAAACAGAAAGCAACACGAGAAAAGGAAGATGTTAGAGGGTTGTTTTTTTTCTGGTGATATGTTTCTTTAATAAACTAAAGATCAAGGCACACTTCTGCTCATTTATAATGAAGTGATACAACCCAGTAATCACTTGGATTGCTGGATCTTCCAGGCAAAAGTTTTTGTCCATCTCCATTCTTATCTGCATCTTTTTCAGTGTACAAAATTGCAAAAATTAGCAGTACAAGTGTATAAAAGATGCAAATTTTAAGGTACCTTTATATATTTACCTCAGTGCTTATGTTTTAAAGAACATGTGGGTAGCCAGAAGCACACACAACTACACTACAGTAAAGGCAGCAGGAACTTTAACCAGAACTGCTGTTTGCTAACCTTGTGTACTGAACTCCAACTAGTAACTCCAAGCCTCCCCATTCTGCACAAGATGTCACAGCCCTCTAGCACATTCCATTAATAACATTTCTAATTTAAACTCCCCAAATTCTTTTTAATACTGTTCTCAGGGATAAAAGACACAGAAAATATTTTCATATTCTCCTTTAATGCTGAATAATTAGATTTCTAAAATACCAATCTTCTTGTACATGATCATTAGAAAAATAAATCTTAGTTTAGAGACTAGAAGAAACGTGATGGTGATGGAAAAGCAATGATATGTGAACAGGAAATAGGACTGGATCCAAGAACTCTTTTGTCATCATAAAAAGTAATCAAGTGGATGCACTAGAGAACAATGCTCTCTTCTCTTTTAGGCAATATTCTCAGTGGAACAGTTTTCCATTACTGTTTCCAGGACTGCAATGGCTCAGGCAGTGAAAGATGCAGATTAGCCAGCAGAAAATTAATAGCTGCAAGAACAGCACAGACATTTCTCAAGAATTCTAGACCTTTTCTCCAGTCTTGGTGAAACCTGAAATTATGCAAGTTTCTAGGCAAGAATAAAGCACTGAGAGAAGAGATCACTCATTGTAGAGTGCATCATCTCTCTACATAGGCTGTCTACATGGTTTCAGGTTCACTGAGTGTTGTGGGCCTTACATACAAAGTCATAAATTAATTAAAACACAGACGTTGGAAAGCCAATAGCCTCTCCTCATACATCAAGGCAGCACCTCCAAGCAGAAGGAATCCATTAGCTACATGCCCCTGGAGCAGATTAAGTATCTTCATAAATTCCTCTGAATTAAAAAGTCTCACCTCCTGTGCAGTTGATGCAATTCTGATTACACCGGGGAGCCCTCCTGGACACCACCCGGAATATGTCCATTTTCTAACTGCAATTTCCTGTTCTAAAAAAACCTAGTTCTAGCTGTCCTCTCAGTGAGGAGAAATGGATGTCTTTAGCCCCCAGCAAAGCATCAAGACATCCAGAGAATCATATCTCATGGACCTAACCTTATGTTCCAGCAATGACAACTTCAGGATCTCCTACCATCACATCTGAACATCATGTTTAATACCAGCCCACAACAGACCTGTCTTTGAAAGCACTGTACAAATTCCTGGTCTACTCATTTTGACCTCCCTAACATTACTGCACACGTAAGAATTCAGCTACACTCACATGAAAACACCATTCCTGGATTATAAATGTCAGTGAGTTCTTCTATTAGGAAAAAACTAGTTATTGCCTAGTTACCCTCTCTTTCTGATTTCAAAGATGTCTAGAATATTGCCTGCTCATACCAGTCAGCTGTCTCTTCAGACTGAAAGGCTATAACTATTTAATCCCTGCTTGTACAGAAGCAATTTCCTTCAATTACCACATCATCCTTCTCTGTATCTTCTTTGGTTTTTCAATACTGTTCCTGAGATGATGCAACCAGAAATGCAGCATGTAAGACAAGAGCAAACCATACATTTAAGCAGTGTAAAAATGAGATCTTTCCCTTTTTCCTTCTTAATACTCTAAATTTGTTGACAGATGTCTGGGTTGGGATGACATTTTAAAGAAGGATCCTCATTCCCTTTCCTGAGTACTGATGGTATTTTAGGGCCTATCCATGCATCTGTACTACCATGTGACTTCTTCTATAAATACATGCAACTTTGCATTTATCAACACTGAATTTCATCTGCCATTTCATTATGAATATCAAAAGAGGTACTGTGATTTTTTTTCCGGGGTTCAATATGCGTTCTTAATATTTGTCTCTGCGTCAGCCCATCCAAAGCATATGCAGTTTATACAACTAAACATAAACATGAAACTTCCTTGTAATCTCTGCATTCACTTCTCCCTCTTATTTACTGCCAGAGCTGTGCTCTCAATGCTCATTTGTATTTCTCATGAAATTTGTATTACAGATTAAAAAATGATTACTTCATTTTTAATTGCTTTTAAGTTTTCACCTCTACTAGAGTCGAAATCATTCAAAGGAAGACTACTAGGCAGTAGTTGTTGTAAAAGCTAATAAAATGTAGAAGACAGATGCTTCTTCCATACAAAAGCTCCAAGTCACAATAAAAAAGAAATCTGCAAACTTACTTCCCCCATATCAACAGTTCCTAATGGATCTTGGATGCCATCTGGCTTACCCAGGTTGTCCAATGCCAAAAGCTAATGTGGGTCCTGTGAACAAATTCTTCTTCTGTTGCTCCACCAAAACATACAGCAGAGCATTGTATGAAGATTCATGTTCTTCCTACTGTTTGTTCTTATAAGCAACAAAGCTCTATGGCAGGACTGCATCAAACATAAAAGGACTTGTCAGCTACATTTCCTGCTTTGTGTCTCTGCCTCAGATAGAAGGAAGTTACTTATACACTGGTTTGCAATTAATTTAGTCACCTTACCAGGCTGCCAGTGAGAAAAAAGAAATTCTGTATGCTGAAGAGCTCCAGCATGAGATGAGCCATCTTTTATTCAATTTCAAATATCCTGCCTGTGTCCACAAGGACTTTTATACAGTCAGACACTTTGCACTTCAGAAAGTTATGCTGCACACAGTGAAAAACAGTAAAACCAACATACTGCAGAGCAGTATGAGGCAAAACACAAAGAAGGACAACATTTTAAATACTGTTGTGGTTTTTTTTCATATGGCTTTACAGCTCTTTGGGCCCGCATTTGTGGTTTTAAACTAAACTAAAAATGCTTCTTTAAATGCTTCTTTTATTAACGGAGAGCTAATATCCTCACACAATCACAAAACTTCAGAACTCAGTTTAAGAGAATAAACATCACAAGCTGGCAGTATTAAAAAACATGAGCTGATGATACTGACAACAAGCCAAAAATGTTAAACAGCATGTGGTATTAGAAGGAATATTCTGTCCTTACTAAATGCAGATATTCTCACTTATAAAAAGCTTCCATTTCTAACCTTTTGTGAAATTCATCACCATGTTGCCTCAAGCTTGGAGGTCTGACTGAAGAATTCAGGAGCAGCATACTGCAGAGCAACATGGTGTGGTGGTACACAGCAAGAGCTGGCATTGAAGACCAAGTATTCATACTACATGCTTCAGACACTAGTTCTGATCTAGGCCTGTGGTGTAAAAACCCATTAGTGAAGTAACTCTTTCCATCTGGTTTCATTTGAAAAAATATTAAGTTCATGTCATCTGTGATCACACTGCAACGCAAATCTACAACAGTAAGCATTATCTTCTTCAATTCAAAGATTCACATCTGATCCAAACACTAATACAGTTGCATGCACTCTGTACACTAGTTGACCTTACAGCTGTTGTTTTCTTTCCTGCATTCAGCTATATCTTTATTTTGAAACAACTGTCAGACCCCTCATCCTTGTGTCTAATCAACTTCCCAAACTGAAGGGAGGATAATAAAATAAAAGCCCTTGTACTCTACAGAAGGTGTAAATTGTGAAGGATGTTAGAGCTGATAGACTAGTCAACAAAGAGCCCAAATAATCCTTATTGTTACATGACAAAAGGCAATTCACATGAGAGGGGTGCAGCAAACACTAAGAGGACAAGGCCCTGTGTATAGACTGTTGCTGCTCATGTTTCGGGCAATGTATCAAAAATATGCATGTGCCTCAGAGGGAAAATACAGAGTTGCTGGTATGGACCTTTACCCATTTTTCCTCATTCAAAGGACAGCATCTACTGGTTTACAAAGTTTCAGTGAAGTAAAACTCTTACCTTCAAGCATATGCCTCTCTTAACGCATTTGCGGTGTAAGAAAGAATGTTTTCTGTGACCTGCAGATACCAAACAATGGAACTGGCAATAGCAATGGAAAGACAGGATCTGAAGTGGAGCAAAATTGCTAAGTGATCTTGATCTATCCCATATTGCCACTTCCTGAATCTAACCTGCCTAATTAAATTAAAGAGTCTAACTATTTAAAAGAAAGGTCTTAAAAGCAAGCTGCCCAAGAAAGAAAAGTTGCTCAGGAACATTTTCTTTTTTTTAGTATCACCTAACACTTTTAAGAACACCAGTTTGGCATATGCAGCTTTCCCCAACCAAGACTTTGTCTGAACACTAACTGTCTAGAATGTGAGGTCAAGACTGTTCAGAAACCAAGCAGAAACCCTTAAGTCACTTTAAGGCCTATTCACATATTCATCTAAAACTCAAAAATTTAGTTACATTTACTCAAAAACTTTCCAAATTTTAGGTTTCATGTGCATGCATACAGGAGTAAAATAGTTTGTATCGGCTAACAAATGTACAAAGAACAAAAAAAAACCCCCAAACTTGTTATAGTTAAAAGAAATCAATCCCCAACAAAGCAACAAGGATTCTAGCGCACTAGGAGTGTGCACTCTCTTGGCATTGCAGAACCCATGTTCCTGTTTAACTCCTCAGAAAAGGGACAAAAACTGGAAAAAAAAACCCAAAAAACATTAAAGCTGAAGCAGTTGATCATGCAAAAAAGTTATATCCCATTTCAGGTCGGAATATGCTTTTCAATACTTGCCCAAGAAACACCTTTATATACAATTAAGATAGTACATAGTGTCTTGGGATATAATTTAAGGATAAGCTATCATAATAAAAATGCTAAAAATACAAAATTAAACAGGTTATCAATTTTTTCTTATAAACCTCTTAGGCCAATATAACACCTTTCTTTTTGAAGAGACGCATTCAAATTTCTACACCACTCTCTCAGGTGGCTTTTAAAAATTCTACATGGATCAGACTGATACACTGAACAGAAGCATATAAGAACATCTAGTGCAGAGGATACCACTGAAGAAGTGTATTGTGAAAGCCTGTTTAGGAGCTTAAAATTTGCATTGTAATTGTAGCACATAAGAAAAACCAAAGCATTTTTATTGTTTCCTCACAAGTTCTCTACGCAAAAACTGTAACACTGGTCACATGCCATGCTTTTCACAAGATGCATCATGCCATAACTCCTTAAATTAAGCATAGTCTACTGAACAGAGGCCAACCAACACAAGTCTCTGAATACAGTAAAAACCTTCCAGACACAATGTAGCAAGAAGGAAGCTGAAGAAGGTTGCAGACAGTACACTGGATTATGCAGTCACAAACACCTACAAATCTACATTGACGCAGCTGTGTTCACATAGTATGTTTTACAAGTATTAACTAAATACAAGGAGAACAACATGTATAAGTAAAAGGTGCCTCTGAGTGAAGATGTATTCTTTTTCAGAGGTTGAACCTGGTTCAGCTGTGCTGACTTAAAAAAAAAAACCACCACACCACTCTTAACATCATAATTATATCAACACAAAAATAAAAGAGGCACCAGGCTGAAGAGCATCTTCTGGCTATTAAAGATAAAGAGGCCAGTGATACTTTTTTGTTACAATGCAAAACCACGAAAACAGACCAGAGCATCACACAAGATACTCTTTAAGTACCAATTTATTATCAAATGGCATTAGCCATAAACCAAGGATCACAGGGTAAGTAGGGGTGGCCCTACTCAGGTTCTGGGTATCTGCCCATAAAAGCTTCAGGCCATAGTCCAAACTGGCTCCAACTGACTTCACTTTGAGCAGGTTTTGAATGCTTTCAATAACCTGATGATACTGGAAGGTGTTTCAGATGTTCAGTAGTTCTTGGGATCTGCTACTTAATGGAGAAGAGAAGTCTCCATCAATGTAAGTCACATCCAGCTAAAATCAGGAAAAGAAACTTCCTATGCAAGTTTGGGAAGAGCTGGCTGAGGGTAGATGTGGAGATGGACTGACTCTTGAGTCCATGCTGCAGCAAACCTGACCTCATCTGTCCTCACCTTCTTCCTCACTAAACTCCCTCACTCAGCCCCACTGATAACCAAAACTTTGTCAAATACTGTCACAGCACTACTGCAAGCAGAAACAACTTCACCCTCTGCTCTGCTCTCTGCCACAACTGCAAGTACAGGACAAAACCTCACTGCCTGCAGGCTGCAACACAGGGGCCCAATGTGAGGAACCGGCAAAGGGACCTTCTGTTTGTGTTTTGATGCCCATATATGTGCAAGAACACAACATAAATGCACAAAACACAAAATTCCTAAACACATACAGCTATTTTTGCTATGGAAATAATGAGACAGCTGTTCTACAGCCACAGGTTAACATTCACACTGTAACTTCAAGTCTTGCATAGATAATGAGTCGGCCCATCTTTACACCAGAGTAGACTGTGACAACAAGCTGAAAATAGCTGTACACAACTAGTTGCCTAACTCACCATCATAATATTTTTTTTGTTAGAGCAGACTTTCTGAGGTGTCTGAATCTCATGTTCAATGAGGATTTTTTAGAGCTGACAGCAAAGAAGGCTACACAATAAAAAAGAGGAAAAGTATCAGCTGGAGAATACGAGTCAGGGGAAGAAAAAAAAGTAGAGCTACTTAATCCCCTCCCCCCTTTAGTTAATACAAAAACATGCTCTCAGTTTCCAAGGCTTATTAAATTTATTGTTCTCATAGTGGTTGGCCTTCCACACAACAGCCTGTAGCAGTCACAAAGGTTAATGTAAGCATTTCAAAAAGTACAGAATGGCCAGTTTTATCTGGACATAAGTTTATATAGGAAAAAAAAATCTAAGAAACAGCTCCAGGCTCTCAAGGAGCTACGAGGCTGCACTTGATACCCAGCAAGTTTATTATCAGTATTTCATTAACTAGGTTCTTAAAGAGAAGTCTGCCTACCATTTCTGCCGCACCGGACTCATTTTCTAGTGTCTCTCTGTAGTAC
>VXBT01007807.1:0-22148 GCA_013400235.1 Oriolus oriolus
TGTGAAAAGCAAGGCAACACATCACCTTGCTGTTCTCGCAACATACTATGGATGTATCTAGCCATGTGCAGGACGGTTTGTCCAGAAGGTTGCTGTGGGAGATAGGATAGAAAGTTTTGCTAACTCCTAAAACCTCACAACTGCAGGTTTAACTGAGTTAACAAAATGGCTGACCCTTGTCATAAAAGAAAATTAAGTGGGTTGAGCAGGACTTCCTGCTTGTGAACCTTTGCTGGCTATGACCAAAGGATGCCTTGTCTCTCAAATGTTTTTCAGTAACTCCCAGAATAACATTCTGCATAGTTTCACCAGGCACTGAAGTGAGACTGACGGGCTTGTAATTACCAGGATCTTCCTTCTTAACCTTCTTGAAAATAGGGACAACATTTGACAGTTTTCAGTCAACTGTGTGCTATCTAGATTTTTAAGGCCATTGCAAAATTATGGAGGAGGTCCCATAATGAAGTTGTCCAGACCTTGGACCTTGAGATGAACACTATCAGAGCCCATAGACCAATGTGCTCCAGCTGGAGCAGGGGATGGTATCTGTTTTGCACAGGAGTAACAAAATAAATTGTCTGAAGATATTGAAAGTCCTTCTCATAGGGTTGCAATTTTTCACACAGGTTGTGTCATTGTTTGACAGGGATGGGAACATTAGGCATTTCTCCGCAACATTGCTGTAGAAAGAATTTCCACTCCTGACTAACAGCTGTGGCCATTCTGCTTGTGCTGCTATAGCAGACTTGAGGTCTGCTTTGTGTCACAGGAGCAGCTGAAGACTTCACACAGGCAATTATTGAGGCTGCAGATGGGAACGGAGGAGAGTCCGGGGTGAGTAGGATGTGCCTCTGCTGGCTCTCCATCACCTCTGAAGGAGATCATAGATTGTGCACAGGGTGAGTCTTTAAATGTGCAAGCAATAAATTAAAAGGTAAATCTTAATTAAACTTCTTTAACAACAATGAAGGGAACTGCTGTTCCGTTATTCCCAGTTCTGACAATTTAACAAAAACTAGAAAGCCTCTATTTTCATTTGGGAAGGATTAGGGAGAGGCATAATTTGTTCATTCTTAGTTCTCTTGAGGTTTTGGGATAACACAGTTTTCTTGCATTAATAATTGACACATATCAAGTTTAGAATATGTCTTTATATCTCCCTTAAACTGTTTCTTCCTAATTGATGTAAAAGGTTGCTAATAATACCTTGCAAGTTTATGAACGAAAGTTATAAGGTCCATACTGGTCACTGGAAATATATATTTAACTGTAGCTTCAGGACATATTCTGTTTTGCTACGCTTGGTTTTCTGTGTCTTTTAGTTCTACTGGATGTGTATAATAAAAATGCCTCTATGGCACGTTTTTCACTTGACTTACACAGAACAGGTTTTTCTCTGTTATTGGGACATCTGGGGTGAAATAGACAATTCTTTTTCCTTCATATACAATAGTCATTCTTAATACAGTGCCATCCTTAATTGTCTGTGTGCCAAAAAACACACAACCTTGATTTCATGATTTTTTCTTCAAAAGTAAGTTTGCTGTGAATTAAAGTACAGTGTGAGCCCTTCCTCACAGGTATCTGAGCAGCTAGTCCTTTTCTGTTAGCCTGTTTTGATTATGAGACAAATTTAAAGTGCAGTATTTGGGTTGCTTTTGTGATATTGATACCAGGCCAGATGCACATGTAGCCAAAATAGTAGTCATATAACTCTGAAAATATTCACAATTATTATTTTTGCATCATCAGAGCCAAGAACAGGCCCCACGTCATTTCACCTGATTCCAGTTAATATTAATTTTTCTGAAAGTGTATCTACAGGAGGAAAACCTATAATGAACAAACAGCCTTCAAACACAGAAAAGATTAAGCAAATAACTGGATTTATCAAAAGGCAGATACAATCCCAATGTTTTGTTTAGTTTTCATATTGATTTTTTTCCCACTTGAATTAACATATTTGATATTGTCTCATAATCCATAATAGGGTTTATTTAATGCAAGTGCTCTCTAAGAGATAGAGTGTCAGGAAGAGACTGCAAATGTAATCTCATAGATTGGGGCTAAGAATGATCTTAATGTAATTGGGTCCTAAGTCCCTTCTCCTGTAGCTAAAGAAAAGGCACCATAATATTGCTTTATTTGATTGCAAGGTCTTTGGAATCTTCCTCTGTGTTTGTACGCTGTCTAGTGCCATGGAGACTTCTCCTCAGTTAAGGCCTGTGGGAGCTGTTGCAATATAAGTAAATGAGAAGAAGGGGAGTGAAATGACAAAAAGAAGTTTCTGTAGACATTCTGTATGCAAAGATGATGTTCTCTGCTTCTAGCAGAAAAATAATCCCGGTGGAAATATAGATATTTCCTCAGAAAATTTTAGTGCAGAGGAATAATCATCCTTATGGCTGATCTTGCTTTAGGAAGGAACTAAAACTGAATTAGGCTGAGAAACTTGCTTTTCGCTGAGGAGACTCCAGGAACATATTTATGGTGTGAGCTCGCCCTTTAGTCTAAAAAGCAATAAACAACCATCATGAGAAATGGCAGAGTCAAGAAGGGTTTAAAGGCTGGAATATATTAGAACAATGTTTCCTCATACCTAGTACTAAATTTTTCTCCTCTGAATGTTCATTTAATTTCCTTCTTGGACACAATGAGAATTGTTCTCAAAAAACCCACCTGTCTCATCCTGCTATCCCATTTGGCAGTCTCCTGCAGATCCAAGCATCATATCCTTTGTCTGGAGTAGTGGACACAGGACAAAGCAAGGGACAAAGCAAATGGGACCACAGTGTATTCGTTCAGTTACTTTGAAAAACTGAGTGGGTGAACCAGAGCTGTGTGAACAAGGTTCAAGGTCTCAAAGTAGAAATCTTGGAAATACACTTTGTCAGCACCATACTCTTGCTCCTGGGTTTCCTGTGTAGCTTTGGCCTGTGCCCAGCCTTAAGAGCCTCCTGGGCCAGAGACCTGAACTGAGCACAGTGAGACAGCACAGCCAAGCAGCAACGCTTTGGCTTCCAAGGTGCACTTGAAACAATCCAGGGCACCTCTCCTAATGGAGATCTCATGGGGAAAGAAACATTTGATTTCTCTTTGCTTTAAGCAGCCTCGAATAATCTTTGCAGGCATACCACACCACCAACTTTATTGAAACATCCATTGCATTTCACAGTCTGCTACCTCCAGGAGGCCTGAAGGAGCTCTCCAAAATCCACAGTGGGTGTGTGGCAGACTTTGCTTTAAAATTAGATTTGTTTTCACCCACAGACTTGCACGTCAATCTGCACAGTAGGATCCCTTCCACTTTATTTCTTGTCATCTGTGGGTTGGACTTAGGACAGCTGGAAAGAAGAGCCGAAGCAGCTTCTCAGGCTGCAAATCACCTTTCGCCCAAACAAATAAATAGTTCAATCATATTTATCACAGGGCCTTGTACACAGCAAGAAAGAGACGAATGGTTTTCCTCACACAGAGCCCCTCCAAATGCAAAGGCAATGTCACAGCACAGTCCTGTGACACCTAGTTTACATTTTCATACCACTGTGTAAACATTCTCCTCCTCCCCATGCCCCTGTTGGGTAGGGAGTTGATGTTTGATTTCCTCTTCACAGCCAGGAAAGCTGGCACAGCCAGTGTGAGACAGCAAGGCACAGCTCTCAGTGGTTTTGGGAGAGAAAAAATTGCAGTTGCAGAAATGTTTCTTGGCAGGGAGCTCTGCAGAACATTTAGTCTAACCTACTGCTCTAAGTAGGACTGTTTCCAGCTCAGATCAGCTCACTCATGGCTCTGTAAAGACTAAGTGACCACTGAGATCAGGGTAAATTCTTCAAAATGTTATGAGACATCAGCAATCTATCATTTTGGACTGCTGGGGATTTTTTCCCCTAAATCACAGATACTTGTTTTAAAAATGCAGTGGAAATAATCAATCTTTATTTTGCTACCACACATCAGAGAATTTATCAAATATTATTACATGGCAGGCTAATTTTCTGGATGAACAAACATAGAAGCATGTAGAAGCACCTTTAGCAACCTCCTATGACCTGAGCACATAATTTCTTCTTACTCCAAACTTCATGCCAGGTTTAGAGACATGAACAGTGAGAATTACTGTAAACACGAGTCTTCTCAGCTTAATGGAATATGACAGCTAATAATTTGCACCATTCACTTTTTTCTTCCAGTACTACTTTGGTCAGTTACGAGCAATGTACGTGCTTTCAGACCAAAACACTCACGGCAGATTCCACACTGACCATGAAATATTTATTTTCTTGAGGAATTCCTTGAGCTTTTCATGAAAACAGGTCAACGAACATGGAGTTACTGTAAAGCAATCATGCCCTAGACCTGAAGTGAGCAGTGCTGGGCACGAAAAGGGTTATACATTATCTAAGACACAGAATTACTGTCCATAAATATATATTTTGCTGTCAGTTAGATATCTGAATTGTTTGTCAGTCCCCTGCAGCCCTGCTGAACATGCCCCTTCACCTCTTCCCATCTCAAGACGCTTGAAGCCAGCAGACTGTTTTAGAAGTCACCTATTGCTCCTTTGAGAAATGACGAATAATGATAGCAGTGGAGGAGTAGCCAGGGTCATATCAGAGGTGGCAGGGTCAAGAAGACTGCCGCCTCTCACTGGACAGCAGACCATCTGAAACCTTAACAGAGAAGGTATTTCCATCAACCACAAGGAAGATAAAGTAGATTTGACTTTTTGGGAGCTGTATAGCTGTGACAACAGGAGTGAAGGATGCCAGAAAGCTGCCTGGATGGATGGCTGCAGCACAGACACACGGGTCTTCAGATATATGAAATGCATCATGAGGATTTCTGCTGTTCTAGATGTTAATTTGCAGTGGAGAGTGCACAATGCCTCAGTTACTCCTGTCCATCTGTGTCTAACTACTTCATGCTTCCTCTCCTACACAGACTTTATTATCACCTGTGAGACACGATCTCTCTATTCACCTGAGAGGTTTTTATCTTGCTGTTATCTCAGGTACCTTTGGAAAGACCAACCATATTCAAGTGACAACGTGGGCAGATTTAGCTCCATTTAGAATCCAAGGCATTCTTCATAATTGCTACTTTTCTGATAGACAGCCTGTTGTTCCGCATGTGGCAGCACCTTTGGTTATTGACAGATCCTCATTCAAACCTGCTTTACACTGATTTTACACTGTTTTCACTATGCAAGTCAATGAAGGGTCCTGTGCCTCCCTTCGGGTGTTCCACTGTCACTGAATTCAGTATAGAAGGTCCTGATTTATACTGCAGTTATAATACATCTCAGTCATGATTGTGAAATAATACTTTTTTACTCACTGGGCTAATTTACGTACGATCACTTTCAACTTCTAGAAAACAAAAGAAAACAAAACAAAATAATTTATGGAAGTACATAAGGGTGAAAACTGTGACAAATTATAATTTCTGAGTCTGCAGTCTGCTTACCTGCAGCTTTCTGTACAGGCTACCTGTTCGAGGGATGTTTCTGCACTTAGAAAGAGAAGGAACTTCCTTTCACAAACAAGCATGAGAAAGTGTACAGGAAATAGCACCCAATTAAACTTTATGGCACTTACATAATGCTGAAGCCTAGAGTAAGCTGACTAATAAATTACCAAGCCAAATAATACAAAGCACCATACAAATAAATGACGTCTCTTGCTGGATTCAGAAATGGTAGAATATTAACCATCTATAGCTCCAGTATAAAGATGAGCCAAGAAAACCCTCAAGTATCAAGAATGGCAATAAGGAAGTTCACAGTTTGCTGTCTGGCATGAAATAACTCAGTTTTTGAGAGATACTACAAAACGAAAGGTTGCATGAGTTTGACTGCTCTCTGCTCTTTTGAAAATTGAAATTTCTCCCACTGAAAACAGAGATTTGAAAAGGAGCTCACATTTAAAAGAGAGGAACAGACATTGCAAGGGGAAAGCTCTGTCGCACTACAAGTGACGTGATTTTCCAAAGCTGACGTACAAGGACTGCGCATCTTATGGGCAGGAACACGCAGGACAAAGCTGAAATTTTCACTATGTAATTAATCGTAACTGCTGTGATCCATGAAAATATTCACTCAACAGGTCCAGTTTCTTCCAGGTAGATGTCTTTAATCTTTCTGCCAATTCTTATTGGCCTCCTTTCTCCAACCCTTCTACTTTTTCACAACATGAGAAGATGGAGGAAAAGGGAAGGGAAAGAAGATATAGAGCAAATGAGAAGGAAGGAAAGGTTTAAAACTGAATACCAAAACAAAATATTGCATTTTCATTAAAAAGCTTCCTGAAAAAAGTGACACCACTCTGTCTTTCTACCCTACTTCCAAAATTAATTTCCTTTCAAAACCTTTAGAAAGTACTTTGACACATTCATTGTGGCTTTTTGTGCATGTGTTTAGAACAATTTTAGTTTCCATCTCTACCCACACTGAAGAGTTGAATAACAAAAATAAAATTAAAAATTAAATTCTATGGGTATGAACCATGAGATATCCTGACCACAGGAGATGATGGGCCTTTGTCACTTAAATGCTGGATTGAATTATAGTGCATCTTCAACAGGAAATATGGAGCTGAAGAAAAAGGCAAGAACAGACTTTCAGCATTTATACAGTGTTGAAATTTAGTTCTCACTTTCTTATTTTTCCAGACAAGAGGAAACTCAAAGCACACAGCTGCTATAATCTTCATTTTACACAGAGTTTATGACAACAATCTTTGCATTTTTCTCCTCTCAGCCTTTTCTACAGCAAGGTACTACAGAGGAGAAGCTCTTATCATGCTGAGGGAGAAGTGCTTGATGTAACACAAACAAGTAAATTATCTTAAAAGTGCATTTCACTCTGACTGAAAATAAGGCACTGTATATCCCTGGAATTTGTGAATGCAAATAGATTGTTGGGATTTGGACTTCTTTAAAAAGTTGAATAACATTCAAATCCATTTTCAGTCTGAGGGATTTTTCCTTGCTTTTCAGTTGAAATTTTTGATTAATTACAGATTTTGCCTCTAACTTTAATAATGATTCTACTAAGAAATCATAAAAACTGTTGTGTGTATACCCTTCATTGTTGTGAAATGTTCTGACATGGCTCCATATCATCTACAGGACATATTAAAGTATTTATAATAATAATTTAAAGAGGTCCAGAAAGTGACCTGAACACTGACCTATGTTCCTTGTGTTGTTTAATCACTTTCAAGACTTCTGAGGTGGCGTTGTCCCAGGCCACTCTGCCTCCAAGGAGATACCAGGTAAAATCCAAGGAGACAGACAAGATGGACACCACTACAGAAGTGCACTTTGGACATGGTGCCATAGTACAGAGAGTAAAGACCAGAAAAGTATTCTTGGTAGTGGCTTCAGTAGAAGATAAGGGGACCTGAGGGGAGAAAGGGCTCTACAGGTAAGATCTTCCACAGACCTTTCTGCAGTTTCCTGTATGATCACCCATCTCTTCTTCCAGGGCTGTGTAATTTCTTTTATGCCTGAACCAAGTGCCATTCCTTCTGCTTCTCTTCTTAGTCAGCCTCAAATTTTGGAAAGCTGGCTCTGCTCTGTGATGATGAGTGCTGTGACTGGTTGAATTCAAGGTACACTTCTGGCCATGAGTGCATATGTCACTCTTTTAATCCTCAAAGTTCTTCCTAATTAAACACTGTTAGACCATTAGACTCTTTTAGACTAATGCATTCCATTCAAGAACTTCATTAGTAGAGTTGTCTTTGAACTGTGGTATTCAAATGGCTCCTCAAACCTACCCAAAATCCTTCAGTCTTACATTTTATGAGCAGTAAAGTTTTAATTTGGTTGGCTGATTTGTTGTTCTTGTTTTTTTCCAATTTACACCTAAGGCACTAAGATAATTATCTGGATGCTCTCAGGGTATCTGGAGATGTGAAGCACTGTCTTGAATGATTGATTACCAGCAAAAAACACCAGAGTCATAGAGTATGTCCTGACAGAGCAAAACAACTTTCAATTCCATTTTAGTGGATTACGTTACATGGTAAAATAAAACAAATAATTTCCCAGTGTGACAGCAGGATTTTTATGCTCTTAAAACATCTGCACAAATAAACATGTAACATTCTGGTGATCTCGTCACTCTTTCCATCAATACAAAGGATGCTGTCTCTTTGTCAGAACCACAAAAGTGCAGGGTGGAATTTTTAACATATTCAGCATTAGCTCATGTCTTTGCCCCTAGATGTCAAGGAGTATGTCAAGGCTTTTGCTGACTGCAGTGGAACAGCTAGGGCAGAACTTTCTGTACTTTAGAAAATCTCACCTGTTCCCCTCTCTCAGTATCTCGAGGGACTGACAAGTTTTGGTATGCAAGTCAAAAAATATGTTTTCTGAAGCATAAAATTATTTTCAACAGGAAGCAAGAGATAGATGTAACCTGAAAATGTTTACATACAATCTGAGGAAAACATTTGGTCTCCTTACTTGTGGTTTTAGAAGAAAAAAGTTTTAAATTTACATGGTCATTTCATGCAGCACTACATTATCCACTAGTACACATAGTGCTTTTCCGTAGTAATCCAGCTGTTTTTCTGATTGATGCGAATGTGAAACTGATTGAAAAAAGTCCAAGTTTCAGTTAAAAAGCCAGATAAAAAATCCAAATCTTTCTTGGTTTCAGATTAACCTGTGTAAAACCAGTAAGTTTCATGTGCTGATTGCTAAAACGCTGTGAATTAGTTTATGAATCTTAAAAACACTGTTCTCTTTGAAGCTTTCCAAGAAGTGCTTATTCACTGTAAACAAATAAGAACTGCAAATCTGAGACAGTCTCAACTGAATTTCAGTTTTTTATCAAGCTTGAAAGAAGGCAAGACTTGTTTTTAACGTGAATGATATGAAAACTTAATGATATATTTTACTGTGTGATACCTTGAATTCTTTGAAAGCACAGCATTTCAGTTCATATGCATTCACTACATATGCCAACATCCATATAAATTGGGAAGTTTATTGAATAAGCAAAACTTCACAAAGATAAAAGATTAGCTTTACTAATCTTTACTGTCTTTATTATTTGGTACTTGAAGTTTACACAGTGCCAACGGGACGCAGCAGGCAATGCAAAATTGAAAATCTTAACATTAAAAAAAAGACAGAGAGACATTAACAGTCTTGGATCTCCACCTAAGCCAACCCCCTACATATGCAGAGTGAGTCACCAGAACTGTCCAGACTCCTGATAGTCTCTTGGGCATGGTAGTCAGCTGTGTTCGGTGTTTCATTGGCTCAAACACACCAGTTCGCTGCTTTACATGCTTTCCTATTTTGTCAAGTTTCTCTTTTCCGATGTCCTTTGTTTCCTGATGATCAGTTTGGGAATTACTATGGTGTGGTGTTCATACACTGAGATAACACTTAGTCATCTCTGTGGTGGCATACTTATAACTATGTGAATCTAGTTTCTGGGAATATAATCATCTCGCTCAGCTGTTCAGATAACTGCGGAAAGCACGCTAACTTGTTAAAGTTTGAGATTATTTGATTTTTTTTTTAGTTTTTTTTTACTTAATCTCTATTTTCTAAGGTAATATGTTTGCTTCTACTTGTGCAACACGGACAAGTTCAGATGACAGTGAAGTTGTGCCCTGGACTGGGAAGTATTTGTATGTATATCAGTTACGTGTGGAAAACTAGCACTTTACTTATTTCTATTATTTAGGAGGCAATATGCACTTAAAAAAACCCAACAACAACAATAACAAAAAATTTGAGCTAATCACATATCTGAGGATGGAGGGCTGGAGGATACCTGGTTATATCCACAGCTGCCCTGAACAGTCACACGCCAGACATAGCCACGTGCCAGGAACCATGTCCACCACTGCTAATGACATTTAAGACCCAAAAGCTGTAAGATATAGGTAAAGATTTGGAGAGATTGAGAATTTTGGTTATTTCTTAAGTTCCTGTTACAGAAAGGAATTCATTACATTGAAACTATCTGGTTGGCACAAGCGAACAAATGTTGGCTTTGAAGAATGAGATAGCAACACATCACTATCCCAGCAATTCAGTGAACACTCCCACTGGTGAACTCTGTCACACATACATCGATTTAGGCTTCTGCTGTCAGTGCTGTCTTGGACATCCAGACAGATTCAGAGGCCCAAGGGCAATATGTGTAAGAATAATCCTTGCAAAGGAAAGAGTTATTTGGAGGGAGAAAAATAAAATTGTGGTTTATTATGAGAAGGTAGAAAAGTCAGCCAAAAAATAAACTGAAAGAAAATTGTTTTCTGTGTTCAAGGGAACAAACTAATTAAAGCAGAACAGCTGGCTGATCTGAGACTACATAGTGGAGTTTAACAGCCTGTTAACATCCCAGAAGGGGAGCATGTGGTCTGATTTACCAAGGTGGTGAAGGTACTTCAGAGTAGGAAACTGATGCTCAGTATATTTGAAAACAGGATCAGCGATCTTAACCAGGATTTAGAGTCCTGTAGCTTGTTCTGATAGTGACATTTATTTGCATGATTCCCTCTTACTCCCTTGTGGACTTGGCATTTCCAGCTTAAAATTTGTAATAGAAGTAGATATTTTGGCATCTCTACAAACAAACCAGACATTTACAGACGTGTGTGAAGCATTCTGTGACATATGAAGCCAACATCTGTAAACATAACTGCATTGAGCATGGTGGGAATTCAATCTGCTTACTCAGAGGTCGGACATGACCCAGAGAAAAGCTGGGACTCGCCCAGAACCGTGGTGAAGAGTCAGTGTCGGATTTCCCAGCACCTGAGTCATGTACTTAGCTGAGTCATACACACCTCTTTCAGTGCATGGCCTCATCCACAATGCATCATGCCCTCTTCCTTTCACTCACTCTTGGTTTGCTTCTAATTTAAACTTAGTGATTCTAACTTTTATCCCAGTCTCAGATTTATGTGTGCACATCTCTCAGCCAAGCTCATTGTCTCCTTCTTTCTTCTCCTTTCCCACCATTCTGTCCCATCCAAGGTTTGTGGTGGTGACTCAGACCTTTGCCCCAGTTTCTGTACGAAGCACAGACTTGGAGCACATCTCCATTACCAATCCTTCACTCACTCTGCCTAGGAGTTTGAGGACAGCACGGCAACTCTAGAGCTCTGTCCGTGGAGGAAGACTACCATGTTTCCAGTGACCAAAAGAAATAAAAACCTTCCTGAATCATAAGCATTACACTGTTTTGTGTGGTCAGGACAATAATTATTGTATTTCTCACAGTGGTTGTCTTCATTAGTAAATTAACACAAGGTGCATGTAGCTTGATCATCGTTGTTTCACCTGGCCCCTGTCTCCACTGAAAATTCTGTTACTGTCAACTTTCACAGGGTTTACCTGTAAACAGAGAAATGTGTCTCTGCAGCTGGAGTCACACTTGTGATGCCACGGATGAAAAAGGAAAGAGTAATGGCAGAAAAATTCTATGCTTCAAAAATAATCTCGTGATCTGCAAGCCATCTCATGACTTGGGAGGTGCGTTGCCATAGCTGTGCTATGGTTGACAGAATGTCAATGCCAACTCAGCTGAGTTAGTTAGGAACCTGATCACATTCAGTTGTCCATAGGCAGCCATGTACTCTGTATTTTAGCATCAAATACAGGAAGGAATTTAACAGTGATACCAAGGAGTTCATTGACACCTGACATCCCCTCTTTTTCTTTCTTTTTTTTTTCTTTTTACATTATTTGAAATTTTTTGAGTGTCATAGCTCTGTTTTGGTGTAGCATCCATTCAAAGTTGCCATGACTAACTCATTTTTATTTGTAACGCACCACAATTGCCTGTTTGGAAAAATTATAATAAGCATGTTTCAGAAAAGGTCTTCTGCTTTGTTTGTTCCAAATAATTACAAGGGATAATTTAGCAGAGGCCTAAGGGACTGAATAGTCTCAGATTTAAAATTTACGCAACAAGGACTGCATTCACCTGCAGTAATTGTTACTCATCGCTTATACCCGTGGTCACAATATTAAAAACCCTGTCATACTGTAATGTAGCTACAATTCCTGGTTCTTCATGAGAAAAATCTCAAGTTTTTACCTGTTTTTGACTGACTAACACTTAAACCAAGGGTGTTTGTATCTCTGTGTGGACATGCCCAAAACAAATGATCATGCCTCTTAATGGGGAAGGAGCAAACACAGCTTTACAGAAGGAGAAAGAAAAACAAGCAACCTCTCAAGTTGCTCAGATAACCTTTGGAAAAATTGCAAGAAAGGATATTTAATATATTGAAGTTTATGCAAATTAGTCTTTGACACCACTACCTGCTGAATCAGGATTATCCCTACATATGAAGCAAGTACAAGAATCATCAAAGCTTCCTCATCTCTGCCTGTGGTACCATTAACCTGTAGCAATTTTGATTTATAATTAAAAGTCCTAATGTTCTCACATGAACTGTAATTTACTGGATGGAGCAATTTAGATTCTTGGAGTTCATAAAAGCCTTGTCCAGTTAAGCAAAAGAAATAAATAGGTGGGGTAACTTTTAAGTACCCTGACCAGCAGGTCTGTGAGGTGCCCAGATGCTGCAGGGCAAAGTCAAAGCTGGAGGACTTGGAAACATAATCCCTGCACACTGAGACAGGCTCTGCCAGGACTGGCACCAGGAATCACTGAGCACAGGGTTCCATCCAGTGCCACCCCTGCTCTCAGCCTGAGACATTTGGTACAGGCTGCACATTGAGCCACTCAGGGGCTGTGGCCCCAAATCCCCATGAGAAGGCTTGTGCTGATATTTTTCTTTCAAATTACTTCACAGGATGTGTTATTATGATGGTGGACAGTCAGAAATAACGTTTGCTTCATGTGATAGCAAGGGTCTCACAACTCCTGAGGGACTGGGAAACTTGATCCAGTTGCCTTCCCAGCCTGGGGAGATTTAAGACCGTCTCTCTCACCTCTACCTGATCGGGGCAGCCACTCCCATCATCTCTGCTGAATGCAGTAGCCATGAGATGTTACAGAAGCCAGCTTGGGAGGCACCAATACTCATTTTCTCACTTCCTGCTGCATGTTGAAGCTACCAGCCTAAAGGCTCATGGATTTTGCCTCTCACTCTTCACAAGAGCACAGGTTGGACCACTGCCTTCACGCTGTTTTTTGAGTCCCCCTTAGGCTTAGGCACCTGCCTGTCCAGAGTGGGAGAGCCACACAGAGGCTCAAGAACAGCACTGGAGACACTTTGGGAAGGGCCAGGTTGTAAAAGGAAGCACTGTGTAAACTCGGGTCCTGGTACTGTTGGGTTTCCCCTGAACAGAGGGGGACTGGGTGGTATTTCATGAGGTGATTCAGGTCTGCCGAAGTCCTGTCTTGGATTTGTAAATACTTAATTTGACCCAGTACTGAATTCTCAGATTTTCTGGCAATAAAAAACATGGTTAAACCATAGCTTCAGCCCATCTAAAGATAATATATATGCCCAAATGGTTTGGCAGTATAAATGACTTTGATAAATCCAGGCCCTCCTAAACTGATCTTGTTATCTTATAATGTCAAATAGTTTCATACAAATATGTAAAGGCAGTCACATTGAATTAAAACATCCCATTCATCTATAACACAGAACTTTCACATGTTCTATCACACTGACCTCTTCCCTAATATTACAAAACAATAAAAGGAATTGTATTCGTACCCTCCTCAGCAGTAAAGCAACAGTATTTGCCCGCCCTGTGCACAGCTTTGTCAGACTGCAGCCTTTTTTATCCAGCAAGCCTAGTGCTCTCTCTTCTACCTGCCAAGGGGCAAAATACAATCACATAGCAAAATGGTAAAACATTTTCTAACTCTTTTCGTCTTCAGAAGGAATATCAAATTAGAGGAAGGATGAAAGGTGTGAAGCTGCAGAAAGTGAACAGTTAGATCTTTGTTATTTCATTCAGTTGTTAACTTGAACAAACCTTGTAAATTTTACACTTGTAATGCATTTATATTTTATCATGAATTTCACTGTAGAGTATGGCATATTGCAGATGAGAGGTTCAGATAGACTGAGACCATGAAAACACATAAAATATAGGATGTACAACTCTTAATGTAAGGCTTAATTTGTAAGGGAGAGAACAAAATTATCAATGACTACAAATTACCTGCATGAAGAAATAAAAAACATTAGAAAATATCTGTTTTATTCATGACAAAAGACAAGAAGGATGCCTAAAGATGTGTCAGACAGGTCTGGGCATGGTTTCAGTGCTGATTAGGGAAAGACTTGCACAGCTTCTCCTCCACTTCGTGATGGCAGATTACACCGTGCAGTTGTACTAAGGGCGATTTAGTCCTCTTAGCCTTCTTCTCTCTGCCTCATAAATCATTTACTGCTAGCAACAGGATTACTTAGCACATATCTCAGTGATTTAGTAAAGGTAATGAGCGATGAAATGGTTTGATTTGCAGCCAATCTACACTACTGATATCTTTAAACTGTTTCCAGCCTGGCCACTGCTGGAAGTGCACCTTGTACAGCAGTTATCAGAACAAAGCTGAACTTCCTCAGCCTGCTCAGGCCCTATTGCTCATGATTTTCCTTCAAAAAAGTCTTCAATTTTTGCTTTGAAGCTTGCAAATCTACGTATAAGTGGATCTGAATAAGTAATTATATTGGCCCTGGAAAGCTTCTTCACCCATTTTTGCTTTTTGAACATTAAATCAAGTGGCAAATAGATTTATGGTTCATATTTTCAGGTGTCACTCACCCAATATATTTATTTACATCGTAAGCAGAATACATCCATTCTGGTCAGATAATATCTAGCGGTCTTATGAACCTCATGCCTTCCTCCAGTAAAGCAGCCTGTGCAGTTGTGTCCTGTGAGTTTTCTCACACAGAAGTCCTGATTCCTGCCTGAGACAGAGAAATTAGCTAATTAGAGGGGAATCTTTACCTGAAGTCTTCCAGTGGCAGACCAAACTCTAGACAATAAGTTAATACAAAGCTAGTTCTCACTGAGAGCAAGAGGAAGAAGTGAAAAAGTACCACCAGCATGACCTTACCAAGGACAAATAATGCCTGGATAACTTGATAGCCTTCACACAGGAGACTCTGTGAGCAAGGGGAGAGCAGCAGGCATCCGTTAGCTGAAGTTTTTCAGTAATGTCCTTGTAGCCAAAATGGGGACATATGAATCAAACCAGTCAACTCCACAGGGGGGAGAAAATTATCTGAACAGTGAGACTCAAAGTGTAGTGATCAGCGATTTGATGTCGAGGTGGTGACTCACCACTTGTGACTGGTCTTGCTTACTGGCTAATAGGAGCACAATACTTCTGAGATTTTAAGAACCACTTGGGCCCAAGGACAGAACACAACCTAGGCAAGGGTGGAGAGGACACCAAAAAGCACATCATGGTCAACTCAGTGGAGGGCAGGACTGCTTTCAGAGGGGTCTTGACAGGCTGGAAAAATGGACAAACCAAAAGATCACGATGTTCATCAAAAACAAATGCCAAGTCCTATCCTTGGCACAGACCAGCCCCATGCAGCTGTGCACTCTGGAGGTTACCTGGCTGGAAAGGAGCTTTGAAGAAAAGAATCTGGGCAACCCTGATGGACAACAGGTTTAGGATGGGACAGCAGTGTGCCACTGGAGGGTGGAAGAGCTGCACACAGAGTTATGCGAACAAGGACCAGCAGGCAGATCAAAGGAAGTAATTATTTCCCTTCCTGACTCTTCAGGTCACACCTGGAATACCCCATCCAGCTTTGATTTTCCCAGTAGGTACTGATAGATCAGGACAAAACAGAGAAAGTTCAGCAGAGGGCTACAAAGATGTTCAGAGGCTGAAATGCTTTGAGGGACTGGAGGTGGGATAGTTTGGTCTAACTTCAATGAATTTGGAAAGGATATTGCACCAGACAACCTCGAGAGGTCCCTTCCAACCTAAATTATTTTATGACTCTGAGACTGCAAGTCAAAAGAAGCTCAGGGTTTTGTCTCACTACAAGTGATGTAAAAATGAAATGTAGCAAAAAAAACCAGCAAAAAAACCAAACCCATACCAACCAACAAACCAAAAAAATCATGTTTTCTAAAGAGAAATTCTTCGTGAAACACAGAACTATTTGCATTCTTGTATGACATCTGAGAAAAATTGTTGCCTAACACTTTCATTCAGAACAGTCAATGTACTGAATTTTATTCTCAGAGAGCCGTCACCCTGATTGAGCATGTGATGAAAATCACTGTGATGAAAGATGCTCCTCAGCAGGTTTTCTGGGGAGTGTCCCAATCCATGCACATTCACAGCCCAGATGCCCTCCCATTGTTGGTACCACTAGTATTTTTTTCCAAAAGTCAGTCAATATTTACCCTGTCCTGATGTTTTCCAGTGCAACATTCAGGAAAATTCTTCATTCACAATGCAATAAATTGTCCATATTGTCACATGGGGTACATAAGTGGTAACATAAATAAAGCAGACAGTGAAACCAGACACACTGAATATTACTGACCAATCAGTCTTATTGTAACAGCATTGCAACTGCTGTAAGTTTTGTTCATTGTTTCTCCTACCTCACCACTCTTACTGAACATTCTAGTAATAGATAGAACATGGATCTGAAATGTCATGGGGTTATCTGGGGCTCTTCAGCTCTATATATTCATCTGCCTGGGAAATATCCTAACCAAAGGCTATCAATTTCTTCTGGCACACAAGAGATGGACACTTCCTGGTGATGTACAAGCCTGAAAAAAACCATTATATCCCAGAGATAACTAAAAAAATATGTGTGTATGTGTGTGAGAGCAAGAGGGACTGTCTTGCTAAACAGGGCACTCAGTTAGGACCAGAAATCCTGAATTTCAGACACAGTGAAGTGTTAGAGTGACAGTCTCAGAAATCTGTCAGGTGCCCAGTTCTGTTGCTGGCCCAGTGTCTCCTGGATAAATTCAAGGCCTCAACGATGAGAAATGTTTCACTCTGGGATGCCAGTTAAGCTTTAATATTAATTAAGTTCCAAGTACTTAGTGCTGTGGACACAACTGCAGTGTTAGAAATCAACAGAGCTGCAATTCTAAGCAACTAAAAAATATTAAGGTCAAAACTAAGGTAACTGCAGAGTTAGAAAAAAACCCGAATATAGATGACAATTAAATGTGGGATTTCCAGACCGTGATGCCATAAGTTGGCATCTAATTCAGTTTTAGTCCTACTTTGGGAATTTATGTCTTTTTTAGAATTGTATAATTTAATTTCCAAGTTAATTTTGTCATGGGAAGTGAATGGAAAAAGTGCCTTAAAAGTGTCATTTAAATTGCTTGGAAAAAGGATTTAACATTTGCATAAGAAGTACTTTAAATAATTTCTTTGGGGATTTAAAGAAGGATGTACATACAGAGGGTCGGGGGGAAGCTTAGCAGTATGCACAGGCAGAAAACCAGGAGCCTTGCTCAATCAAATGCCTTCAACAGAGAAACATGCTGGCTTTGCTTCCAGATGTGAAGCTGAATCCATAACCTTATTAGGACCTAACCACATTTCAAGTTCCATTTGCAATGATCACGGATTAAGCTGATTACTTAAAAGATTGCAGCAACTATGAGCTTAAACAGACATTTATGTGTCTATTAACATGATTATAATTAGCTCTTTGTTCACAGATTACAAAATAATTCTAAACTAAGCTATGAAAATCATTTGCATAGCTACTACCCTTGCCTAGTGCTGTGCAACATTACTGAACTGTGAGTGGGTGTAAGAAGGAGCTTATATAATTTATTTCTTCATTCTTTTGTTACATACACATTTCCTATATGGTTTATACTCATGTATAGAAACACAGGTGTAATTTCTATACTCTAGCTATTGTAATGTTGATAATGCAATACCTCTTTTACAGTTTGTGTAGATCATAGCCTACAACATCACATAGTCATGTACTGCAATAAGCAAGGCTTAAACCACCACAAATTTTGAATGGGTACTTGCAAAAAAAATGGTCTTGATTTTAAAAGTCTGCATAATATTTAGGCAGCTCCTGACCACAATTAGCTCCCTTGTTCTGGCATATGTTTAAATGTCTCATATACCCAAAAGGAAGATATGGCTCTACTAAACCATGCCTTAATGGCCACAAACCCATGAAAAAATTTTGCCCTCCCTGTATGCAGGCAGAAGGTTGCTGTTGGTGTTGCTGACAACAGCTCTCAGCAAGCCCTGCACTCCTGAGGGGAGATGTTGTGGGGGCCACGAGACAGCTCATACCCAGAGTAACCCAGCCATGTTCGCCTCAGCAGATCTGGTGGGATCATCTTCTGTCACAGCCAAGAGGTCTGATTCCTCAGCAGCTTCTATGCCAGACCCACCATTTGTCTTGTGAGGTAACTCTGGCTTGAACAGCACAATCAAGCTGCCCACCAGCTCCTTGTGACTCAGAAGCCATGACCCCTCTGAGCCAAGGGTGCATGAGTGGCACAGCAGCACAGACACCACACAGGCAGCTGCTGACCTGTGCCACCTCCTGCCTCCAAGCTCTGTCACCCTCAGCCACCACTAGTCCTTCAGAGCAGTCCTCCCTCCCCAAAAGCATTAAGCAATTATAAGAAAAATGCACAAGGGAATGATTTTCATTATACAGTCACATCTTTGATTTGAAACATGTCTCTTTCCCACTCTGAATTAGAGCCACCAGAAATGAAGTCAAACCAAATATCACCTGGAAAAGAAGGATACACTGAACTGTTATTGAGCTGATACTACTGCATGGGTTGGGGCTTTTTTACATAGATTAAAATTTCTGAGTACACTAACAATGACTTCATCACATGATGTTTGGAAAAAAATTATTTAAAGATCAGAGAGTAGAAGCTGAGATAGCATGTGTAAATTCAGAATGTTTAATTTTAATCCAAGCATTCTATATTTTAATATTACATTCTTTGTATTGCTGAGGATTCTTCCCCTCCTTTTCCAGGAAAGTCCACCAGTCCTCTTTTTATGTGCTTGAGCATGACGCAGTGAGAGGATCAACTGCATCTCTTTCCAGGATGAACCACAGTCTTTGTGATACTCACCTAGCTTTCCTTCAAGATCAGGGAGTCTTCTCTGCTACATAGATATTTTTCAAGGAGCATCTTGGCACTATCTTGCTTTGAAGCCTGGCCTGGGTCAGGATAGTCATCATACTCCTAATTTATTTGCGTTTATGACAGCCTTCATATTGCTTGTCTGCATCAGCTGTAAACAAGAAGAGACTTCCTTCAGAACTGAGATTCTGGGTTCCATGGTAACATCCTAAATCTCTTACCTGGGCCTTAGCATTTTCATTGTATGGTAGCCAGTTCTTAGTGACATGTAATCCCTCAGGGTGGCGTATATGCTTTTTTTGAAATGCACTATAAAATACCAGTGAGAACTGTCTTGTCATGTTTTTATGAATACAAATATTCTGCAAAATGACATACAACACTGTCAGCAATGTCAGTGGCTGACAAAAATGGCTAACTGGTGTCAGTCACAACCAAATGAAGAAATCCAGTCTAGTGATGGAATTGCCTATAGCCAGACCTTCACTAGATACCAGCTTCTTTCCAAAAGCATAACTTAGTATATTATCCTTCATATCCTTCAGTCCTGCTCAGGGGCTTACTCTTACCAGAAAGTGACTTGCAGCTCACATGGGCAGCAGCAGTTCCCAAATGTATTTCCACTGGCCAGATGCCACCCAGATACATTTCTTTGTCTTGCACGAGAGCTCACAATGGCCAGTGGCTCATCTCAGCTCTTTACAGACTGAAATTATATCTTCTTGTTCCTTTGGATGGACAAAATCAAATAGTTTTTGGGGTTTGTAAGATACCTACAAAAGATGTATTGAAATAAACCTACTAGGTGCCCACCATACACTTCCCTGGGTGAGCCCTGGGAAGGACTGTGGTATTCACTAAATGTATTAAACGATGTTGCATATGTGTCGCAGATCCATTTCAAAGTAACACTGAATTTAAAAATGTGTAGTCTAATCATTGCTACTAATTACATAAATGCATATAGAGAAGGCTAGAAATTACAGAGAGAAATCTTAATGCTCAAAGTAGCCCACAAGAGTGTGTGGTTAGAAACCTCTGAGGTTTGATTCCCTTAATGTCTTTGAACAAGAGGATAAAAAGGAAATTATTCTGAAGTTCTGCTTCTTGTAAAATGCTCTGTGGAGCAGCTGATGAGGCTGCAAGCCATAGCTGTGATCACACTGAATCTTGTATTCCTTTTCACATATATTTCTTTGGTGTAGTGGCTAAGGCAAACAGATTCAGTGGGATTCAAAGAAAGAGCAATGATTTGTACCCAAGATCTGAACATCATCGACATCAGTTGAGGAGATTCATTAAAGAAAAAATAATTTCAAAAGCTAGTTTCTAGAAAAAAAAACAGCTAGAAAAAATAGTTTCAAAGTTACCCACCACACCTGACAGTGTGAGGCCACTTTTCATTAGAAAGGCAAGGATGAAAATTTTGTGGTGGCAGGGAGCCTTACAGTTCTGAAACATTTGCTAACTGATACATGCAAAGACGACAAATTACTCGCATCTCTGTGCAAGTTGAATATTGATGCCCTGTGCCCCTGTTTTGAAGACAGATATGCCCATTAGCAAAGAGCATGAAGACAGAGTTGCATGGGGTCTGCCAAGGTCTTATTTGCCCTTCTGCTGTTTCATTCAGAGGCCATCAGCTGTTGCCAGTGGAAAAGAACAAGAAAGGAAGTATGCAGTCTTTCTGTTGTGAGGTTTTGGGTTTTGTTGAGGGGAGTGGGGGGAATTAAATCCTAGGAATTACAGAAATGTAGTATCTGACTAGGTTTAGGCACCTAATTTAGTCTCCCAGGCTAGGAGTAAGTCTTGCCAGTTTCCTGGATCCCCTGTTGAACCAGGTCTCCTCTGCTCATGGAATACCACAGTGTACCTGAGGATGGCAACATCCCCACTATGAGATGCTCAGCTGGAGCTTCACTGCAATGCCATGGAACCTCCTGGTTACGTGATGGCACCTAGACCCTGGCCTCTGGCATGAGACCCCTGAGAGCCATCATGCACATCTAACACTACGGGACTGCACCAGATCTTGGCTCTTACAGCTCAGTCCACCTGAGGCACCATGCTTGTCAGGTTATTGATCAAAAATTATCAGAAACACAAAAAATTACATATGCTGCCAGACTAAAATTGTATGACTCCATGAAGAGCATTCAAATTGTTGGAACATACTAGCAGAAAGCTTGATTCTTTACAGGAGGGTGCTGAGCAGATGTAATTAATGGTGAGCAGGTTTAAGTGACCAGCTTCCTGTGGTTAACAGCTTCTGGTCTATTAAAAAGAATAGCAGTGCTAAAATAATTCATAGAGTAAACATCTTGTCACCACGCTGTCATTATATTTGAGTAGTATCATCCCCATGTGGAAAAAGTTGATGACAAAAGCATTCATATTTTGGCCAAATAGCTGAGTGGAAATTGTGGACTGTGTTTGTGCTACCTGGATGGTGTCCACCCTTTCCTTAAAGTAAAAAAGAATTCAAAGTTTATAATTTTTAGTGATTAGGTTAAAAACCGAAGCCAAGATGCTGTAATCATTCATGATTGCTATGATAAGTGTAATAACTGAGCTTCTGCTGATTACTTTGTCTTAAAAATCACTGGAGAATTTGATGAGATATGTGCTTTTACATTTTATTTTATTTTTTGCTGAACTTTAATATTTTGCCAAAGCCCACATTTTGCAGAGGTGTCAGTGGATTACTACACTTTTCAACTCAAAGCTCATTTTCATTGAAAAAGAAATTAAGAAAACAGTCCTTTTGCATTTAAAAAGGAGTGTTTCAACAGAATTCGTTTCCAAAATGCTTGCATGGTTTCTTTTCTATTCTAAACCAGAATAAAAACAAATTTTGAAACATCAGTGTTTTATGTACTGGAACTGCTACCCACTGGCCAGCTCCACTTTTTTATTGAATCCTTGTGTTCCACGTAATGAGAAAGCACTTTGTACTGTTTGTTCCCAAGTCAGACATGACAGAAAATCTGACTACTCATTCAATTATATATTTTTTTCTAGGCATTTTCTGTGGAGTTCAGAGATGGGAGAAATCCTTCTCTGGGTTGGATAACCAAAGT
>VXBT01007826.1:0-30693 GCA_013400235.1 Oriolus oriolus
AGGGAAACGCAGCACTGCCGCATATTACAATAAATTAATATGTTTAAGAAATAAAATAATAACAAAATAACTTCCTAAACTAAGTGCCATGTATGTCTGCTGTGAAATAAGCGTATTTATATGTAGTACACAAAAGAATTCAAACACATGAAAATATTCTACGTTTGAAAAAACGTCCTTGTTCTGTCAAGGTTAGTGCTCTGCACAGGATGTACGGAAGAATGAACTCTTTTCTCTGCAGTCAACCTTATTGTAAAACAAAGTTCACAGAAAAAGAGAAAGAGAGTTCCTTGAGGCTCTTCCATAAACTTTCACCTCGCCAAGGGGGATCTCAGAAAGTAACAAAAGTGAGCATCTCTGTGGGTCAGGATAGCACAGAGAGTGTCAGAACAACGGAGCAAAGAGTCAAGGAGAGATCAGACTTCAGATATGACATTTAGAAGAAAGGTATTTCAAAAACGTCCAAGAAAACCACACACAACCTTGATAGCAATTAGAATTTTTTTACCTGAGTTTTCTGTTTATGCTCACTTTTTTCACTGAAAGGTACCATTTTCACTTCCAGGGCAGCATTAAATATGACCAATAATGTGTTCTGAAATTGTGATTCCCACCTTGTAATTTGAAGAGTTCATTGTTGCTGATAACTCAAGCAGCAAGCTCTTCCCATGCCTATTAGTGAGCTAGTTACATAAGTACTGCCATTGTTCTCTTTTTTAAGAAGAAAATATCCAGATATTAAGTACCTACGTCCTTCAGAGGACAGCATTTTCACAACCTTTTTTAACTCCCTTTTTATCTGATGACTCAGTCTCTTCTTATTCTTCTTTCTAGTTTTCTTTTCAATTTTCTTTTTCCTTCCCAAGAAACCTGGTTTTCGTTCTTACACGTGCACACGCAGCTAAGTGGAATACACCTAACTATTTGCATAGGCTTTTGCTGTCACAGTTCATGAACAACGGATGAGCTGTGACTCTCAGACCACTTTTTTCTCACCCACTCAAGCTGGAGAACAAATCAGCAAGACAAACAGAAGCTACAGAATCATGGCTCCTTTCTCTCCCACCACATGCTGGCTGTTGTAACAGAACAGCAAACGGAAGGAGAGTTGCCTGTTTGGCTGTGTCACGTAATTTGGGTTTGTTCATAGCACTGAACCATGAGAAGAAAAATGTTCTGGGCCAGAACAGATCCTCAGTGAAGGTTTGATGGAGTGCCACCATATGGGCCTGTACCTGGCTTATTTCTTGGTTGTCTCGGTATCTCATTCTTCGGCTGCTGGTGCACAGCACTTCACATATTCCTGCAGCTTTTCAATATGTGGTAGCTGCTCCATCCTTACCCCTAGCCCTGGCAGACACCTGGGCCCAATGCAAGAAGACACATCAAAACTCCAGTCCCAGGGGCAAGCTGTGAAGACTTGCTCCTCTTGTGTCTCTAAGTACTGCAGCACTGGGTGGCATGCAGCAGTACTATCTCTCTCCTAATTTGAGAACCTCCTTTTAGTCTTTGTAAAGCTACCTGTTTTCTTTGTCCAGATCCCTCGACTACAAATTTGTAAATAAATATAAATATAAATATAAATATAAATATAAATATAAATATAAATATAAATATAAATATAAATATAAATATAAATATAAATATAAATATAAAAAGTATAAATATAAATATAAATATATCATTTTTATATTCTTGTATGCTCTACTCTTGACAGGGGAGAATTGTTTAAACTGAAGCTTTCAAAGTTTGCATCTGTAATAGAAAATTTCTGCTCATTTTTGACCCTGTCCCCCAGGATAAATTTGCCCTTTTCTTATGTTTACATGCATCTTTTTAAACGCTCTTTCATTATTATGTTAAATTCTTTTCCTTGGTGACTCTTATTTTATGTTTGAGATGCTTTTCATATACTTAAGACAAAAATATATTTATATTACTTTTTCAACTTTTTATTCTTTTCTTCTTAAAGTGGTACCTGGCTAACTCATTCTTTCAAAGCCCAGTCCTGTCTTGGTTAACACCTCTGGAATAGCACAAAGTGCTGGAAGCACATTGCTAGCATAGTCTGGCTACCACATTGTTTTAATTGACTCAGAAAAAAACGTCATGAAGAAAAGGAAGCAAAAATTCAAATTAAAACTGATACCAAGACTTTAATCCCTCTAAACTTCCCAATCCTATTTCATCAGGGGTAAAGAGAGTTGTCTAAAGAAACATGTATAGTCCTAATATTTTCTTTATAGGCTGAGCCACAGCTGCATTTCATTGCAGGTAATCACTTATGTCAGTGTAAATTGGAATAATCCTTGAACTATCTCATGGGATACAATGAATCACCATGTTTTACAAAACTTTACTGGAATTAATATAGTGCTATAGTGAAATTTTAACCATGGTCACAGAACGAACTTGTATACTCTTAGATTTAAGTAAGGGTGGGGAAGAATTCTCAAATATTAATACAATGATGAGATGAACTGATAAACTGCATAGCTGATTTGTTTGGTTGCACTTTCATTACATTTCTCTAAAAAAGAATTAGTTTGAGTATAATTATTTCTGTATCATATTGATGTCTTCTTTTGCATCCAGTGATCATGCAGGGGAGGAATAGCATATAATTCAGAGGGTGTGAAACAAACCGTTGAAGGGTAGAGTTGGCGGTTGTTTGAAATGAAGCTCTGGTCATCGAGTTGCAGAGATGGCAGAGAGTAAAACATCATAAGCAAGAATAAGAATTTGCTGTAATTTAGTGAGACACTGAACTAACTAAGCCTAAGAGCCAGAACCTGCTCTGCATGGTTGCAATGGAAAAAAATATGTACAAAGTCTTCTTATTTCTGTTCTGACTTAACTATTTACAGATTTCTAAAAAGCTAATCAGTCTTTCATGGTATCAAACCTTTATAAGGTAAAGGCTGAGTTAGATCTAGTTCAATGATATGGTGAGTAAGGGGCTGTTACAAAACCGTACTTAAAAATATCAAAAAGTAGCAAATACTTAAAAAAAGAGAAAAAAAAAAAAAGCCTAGCAAGAAAACAAGCCTTTTAAATATTTTGCAGTTTTCTTTCTCCTAGTTATAACCAGTCCAGTTTGTTCATGTGAGACTCTGTTTCACTAGATAACTCCTCAAGTCATTGAGTAATTTATGGGAAATCAGATTCATTTGAACAGAATCTGCAGTCATTAAGTAATCACACTGCTGTGTGGCTGTAATCCAGGAGCAACAAAAGTAGAAGAGTAAAACCCACTAAGTTGTAGTTATAGGATCAAATAGGCTTATGCAGAGTCATAAATTTGGTTGCTGCAATTTTGTCTAAAGTACTGTGTATCATTTCAGCCATGATTATGGTAATCTATCCTGAACCCCTAAAAGGCATTTTTCAGTGGAATAGTGAATGTGTAAGTTGAAGTCTCAGTCTTCAAGAACAAGCAAAAATACAGACTGAAAAAAAGAGGGTTACATAGAAAATAGGTAAAAATATGCAAACAATCAAACAGAAACAGAATGACAGGTGAAGAAATGGTCATTTAGCAGTACATGTTGTGACTGATTCTATACAACACTTCTCCACCCATATTTCAGATCAAAACCATGCATTAATGATACTATCTTATACAATATTCTTCTTAAGGGTGTCTGTGAAACTTAAAGTGAAATGCACATCTAATTCTTCCGTCTCCCTTGCTTCATGTAGCCATCAAGTTGCTCATGATTTTAGCAGATGTTTCTGCTTCTAGTTGCAAAACTACTTAATGAACCAGGTTTTTCTCTCCTTCCTTTTCATCCTCCGAGGAGCAAATGCATTCACGAGCATTCATTCTTTGCTATACTTTGGAAATCAATTTTGCATGTTTCACCCAATGTTTCCAGCACAGTTATACGGTGAAATTTGTAGTCTTTGTACAATATTTATGAAAATATCTAAATAATTTAAAAAATGTGAGGTTCAGGATGGTATGACCAACAAGAGGACCCACTTTCAGTGATGCTAATTGCAAGATAAATCTTTGTCAAAGCTCTTACATGTTGTATCCTATTCTCTGTTATCCAGAGCAGAATAAAGCTGGGTCCTGGAATGATTGCAGTAACATTTTAAGCCACGTTGGAAGTATCACACACCAGTAAAACAGATTGGAGTGAAGAATAATGGATCTACCATTTTGTGATCTGAACCTCCTCAGATGGTATTAATATTTCCACAGTTAACTTAAGGAGCAAACTTTTATTGTGACTGCAGGCAAGAAAAATGCCGTCAGTACCAAATACTGAGGTAACAACCAAAAACAATCACACAGAATCACAGAATCACCAGGTTGGAAGAGACTTCCAAGATCACTGAGTCCAACCCATGCCTCAACACCTCCACTAAACCGTGGCACCTCTGAGTTGTTACTGTTAGTTTAAAAAGCTAATGGGGCAAAAACTACCTTTATATATGTTGGAAACCATGGAGAGATGTTGAGATAAAATATTTCCAAAAGACATTTGTAGGGAAACTGTTGCAGAATTTTCATTAAAATATTTATTTGTTCAATAGGTTTTCCAGAAGATTTCACAACTCAGTTCCCAATTAAACTAATAAGAGCTAAATATATAAATTTTTTCGGTACTTTCTGGTGATTCCAGCACCTATCTTTCTCAACTCCAAAACACTTAAATCTATTTAAAATCTTGTTCTTTATGTTATCCAACAGAGCCAGTGTTTTTACAGATATTAAAATGTAAAAGACATTAATTCAGACACAGTTCTGTTTGAGGTAGATAAGTCTGTTTACATAAACCAGCCAGAATAGGTGCTAAAAATTTCTTGTCTGGTCTGCTGTAAGTACCAGCTGTGCTGATATCTCAAGGGCGCAACTACCTGACTGAAGGAGAAGAAAGGGTCTGAAACACTTTAAAAATTAGTCTAACTAAGTAAATTGGATGCAGAATTGAATTTAACTCTTGGTGAATATTAAAAATACTAAAATTAACTCAAATATTTCTGAATCTTGTATAATTTGTAGAATACACAAGTCACATACAGCTGGGAGGAGGCTGTGTGATTACTGCAGATTTCCATGTGGACATACACCATGTTTACTCTGTCTGTTGGGAAAGAAAGGTGGTGAGGCAATGCAGAGTTCTCTGCCTGGTATGCCAGCGTCGAGCAGGAGGCAGGACTGGGGTGAGGACCTTCCACTGACTGCTCTGTTCAATCTTATTGGAAAGAATGAAACATACTTCTTTCATTTTGTTTTGGTTGTTTTTGTTGTTTAGTTTGGGGGTTTTTTGGTTTTGCTTTTGTTTTTTGCCAGGGATACTTGTCAAATGGGTAAGACTTTTCATCCTGGTGAGGAATTTTGAATCTTTTACTAAATTTGCCCTCTGGGAGATAGTCTGATAACATATGAAGGATTCCTTTTAACTTTATCCAGGAGTCAATGAAAGTCTATGTGGAGTCTAAACTACTGCTTCTATTGCTACCAGTAACAACACCATTCGAAGGATTTGCTCTAATTATTAAAGTAACCACATGTAAGCCATTGTAAGTACTATATTTTTTCATCAATTGCAATACCTGCAGTGTAATTCAAAACCACTGTGACTTATGATAGTTTCATATTCAAGCTGAGGTATTCTTCTCACACTGTATTAGTCATATAAGTTTTGCACCTAAAATTTTATACCCATTTCAGAGAAAAATTGCTAATATACAAAAGAGTTTTAATCTCTGTCAATTCAAAATAGAACCAGCATGCACTCTTCTTAACAATCAGTATTTAGCTTCCAAATTTTAGAATTTTAGTCAATATTTCTGCTCTTCTTATTTGGCCAAATTCTTTTTGCTTTGCTGATGTCTTTCTGTAGGTTTTGTAAAGTTCTTTATTTTCTTCTTTATCATCTCAATAGTATTGTTAAAAAATAAGTAGTGGTATTAATAAGTTTCTTTACTAACCCCCCACCAGTTCCTACAATGCATCTGAGATATTGATTAAAAAATATCCTTTAGTTCATTTGCATCAGATTTGTCTAATGCTCTATTTTTCATTCAGAAGTTACTACTAACCTATATCACTTTTCAGAGTGTCTGACAGATGATTTAAAGTGTAGATAAAGAGAATAATGTAGTGTCTATCTGCTTGGTAACAGGTTAATCAACAGAATGTGGAAGAAATGTTATGGTTGGGGGTTTTTTAAAAATATTTTAATCACTATTAGTCATAATGAGTACAGAAGGACTGGTAAGAGCAAAGTTATACTATGCCACACACTGTACAAACTCAGAGACAGTCCTTGCTTCAAATTCTTCCATTTGATATCTGTTTTTCTTGGAACTTTCTCATGATCAGCTCTAAGTACAGTCTTAGGACATAACCACACTGTTGCGAGTGACCATGAATGATTTTACGACACTCCTAAGTGTACCAGGCCTTGCTTTACTCCACTGAGAGCACAGAATGCTACCCAGAAGCTGTGTAGTCTTGGTGAGTGATTAGGCAAGTAATGCTGCAGCTGTGGTGGTGACAATACAGAGGTAAGAATTTGATGCTTACAAGCACTTACATTAAAGGAAAATTAAAAACCTAAGTCTATGGAGAGAAAAATAGGTGTTTTTCTTTTTTTTAACAAGAGTATTATGTTCTATTAGTAAAATTTTACAATGCAACAGAGAGTTGATCCTTAGAGTCTGAGCTTGTAAGCAAATGAAGCGATAAGTAGAAAAAGCAAGAGACTTCTGAAAGATGTGAAAGGTAGAGTTTTAAAGGAATATCTAGGCATGGTTGGCAGACATCCAAAAGGACGTGTTTGTGATGAATACATATAAACCTGGCATGGCTGCAGCATTAAAAATGCTCACCTGTTATGTTTGGTTCTCAAATAAAGAGAAGGAACAAGGGCTGAAGAACAGGTCGAGTTTGGTAATGATTTGTAGACAATGGGTAGAAACTGAGATCAGTATAAAACAGACCCAGGAGGCAGACGTAGTTTATGAAGTAAGAAGAATAATGATACAGATAATTAGGAGAATTATATTTGTTCCTCTTTCTCTAAAGCAGCAGATGCCAGCTGTTAGAAGTTGAATATTAAAACTGGTGTCCCTGTAGTATGATCCTGTACAAAGGAACCTCAGTTGTAATATCATGAAACAATGTTCTTAAGAATATGAACATTCTTATGTTTCTTCTTCAATACTTTGCTAAGCTTTTACCACAGCTAGAGGCAGACTACTGGGTCCCAGCTGGGTCAGGCTTTGCTGAATTCTTTGAAAAGCTAAATCAGAATGCATATGGCTTTTTTCCCATTGAAATAAATTTTTCTTCCACAAGGAATTCTGTCACTTACAGTTTTTCTTGCAAACTAAAATGTTTTAAAATTCCATATTTTAATTACTAGTTGTTCACTTCATAATATGCACAACTTTACTGTCTGAGAAAGGCATTTTAAAAATCCAGTCAGTAATAAATGCCTGTTATATTCTCTTACTGCTTGATAAGATCAGTTGCTTTAGAGAGAGATCTCTTCACTTCTAATAGAAAGATTGCCACACTGAGAAAAAGGAAATACTAACTTATTTAGATGTTCGGGGATATATGAGACACAAGCAAATATTTCTGTTCTGACAACAGAATTTGAAGTATTGTCTTAAGTCTTTGATAAGTAACTTATCAAAGTTGACTTAATGCATTATTTTCAAACAGAGAACTTAAACAGATGCTATTTATTTTTTATATACATATATATCTGTATATACACAGAGTATCTGTGTAATGTGTCTTTCTTCCTAAGGGTAGTTATCTGTCTTGAGTTAGGGATATATGTATATGCATAGTACATTTACCATGCTCTGATTAGCAGTGGGAGCCAGCTTCAGTTTCAAAGAGCCATAATTAAACACTGGCCTAAGTTCTGTCTCAAACTCGGGAAAAACTAGACCAAACTGATTGCTCAGTCACCTTTGCTGACTCCTCACAAACAGTGAATCAAGTCCCTGATGTTGAGGGAAGAATGAAAAGAAGAGAGGAAAGGAGAAATGCAAGTTGTTTTACCAATTGGCATGAATTTAATGTATTCTTTCTTCTTTTATTGTGAAGAGACTGTTAAATGGTTGGAATGTGTGTTTGTCTTGCAGCAATGTTTGACTCCCAGACAGCTCATGACAACCCTGGGCACCTCCTGCCTCTCCTGTCCTCTGTGCAGGAGCCAGACTTCAGCCAGTCCCCCACCAACATCCTCATTCCTTCTTGCTGGTCAGAAGCAGGGCACTTTAGTGACCTTTTTGCTCCTTAAAAATACCACAGAATTCTGCACCACACAGAGTCTGCTATCTACAAATTTCACAAGTGGCATTTTCTTTACCTGGGACATCAGTGTCCTAAATTTGAAGGCTGACAAGTTTGATTAGAATGAACGCTTGCCACAAGGTCTTTCACTCAAAACCCTTTCTTTGCACCAATAAGAAGAGTTAGGGTTTCCTTCCACAGTTTTCCAGGATGACCTACTCTTTCACTTAAGTCTTAGGCCACTTGGTTTACATATACTCCTCATTGCATTGCTGGCATGAGGAAATTAAACTCTGGAAGAGTAAGACCTATAAGTATATCATGCATGATACAAAGCACTTGGGTATTTCATTTTAGAAGTGTTTTGCTTCTCAGTTGGTGCTGTTGGACTTCTATCTAAGTTCATATGTGCATGTTCTAATGATTTTAATGAGCTTTGCACATCTGCTAGCACATACTGGGATCCCCAAGGTTAGGTGATTACTGAATCTCAACCTGAAAGAGTTGAGGTTGCTGCGACTCCCTTCCTGCGAAGCAAGGATTCACAATCGTCATATATTCAAACACAGTAGTCGTATACCACATATACACACATATGCACGTCTGGACACACAGAGCACACATACATATATATATATGTGTGTGTGTGTGTGTGTGTGCGTGTGCGTCCCAGACACCTTCAGCACTCACACTTGTTCAATGGCACAATGGTCTCATCCCGTTCTACCCAATGCCTGATTATGAGGAAGGTTCAATAGTGGGAAAGACCTGTGCACACCTGCATGTACCTGCACATGCACAATGTGGATCCATCCTGAAGCTGGGCTCAGTCACTTAATCTATCCATTGGCTTCCCCTGGATCCAAATCTTCCCAGTCATCACACCTGGACAAATGAGCCATTGAGGCCCCAGGGCCCCTTCAGCTGCTGGTACAGACCTCTCACACTTTCACACCCACACTCATTCCAGTTGCTGACATTCAGACCCCCATAAACACACCTGAGTTGAAAATGGAATTTAATAAGAGATCAGAGAAGGCTGTGTTGACAACATGGTATGACCAGATGTGAACTGAACAGCCAGCCGCCTGTATACATGTTCCTTTTATTGTCTTATTTCTGTATTTTCGTCCATGCTTGTTCCTCCCCAATCCACCTTGTTCTCTTTCATTTTCCACCTTTGGTTCCTCCCCCTAACCATCCTAGAATGTCCTGTGGGATTCCATAATGGGCCCCATACTTCTGGGCAGTAATCCCCCTCAGTTAGAAAGATGACCTCCAGAGCTGCTGTGTTGGCTCATGGTGGTGGCTAGTCCCATCTTGATATGGGTGGGGGTTGAGACTCTCCTGGGATCACTATGGGAAACTCTGGAGTTCATTTCTCAAGGGGTTTATTAGGGTTCCCCTGCCTGGCACTGTGCTTCTCTGCTCCTTCATGCATGTGTGTGTGCGTGTAGGAGATTTTAATCACATAAACTAACATCCACGTCTCCTTCTCTGCTGTTAAGTTAAATCTTTTGTTTGGAAACTATTCAGACACACAAAATAGAGGGAGACATTCCAAATGGTCCTACTTAGCCCTACATTATCAAGGCAGGTGAAGGGGGCTGAGAAGAATGCTAGAAACAAATGTCAAAAATAAAAGTATAGCATGCTAAAATAAAAAAAGTCAATTACTACGTTTGGATAAATAAGCATTATTTTTTATGACAAATTTTGGGAGTGCTAGTTATGAAGCAAAAAGTTCCAGGAGCAACATTTGAAGGAATACAAAAATGAAGGTTGTTTGATGCACTTAGAGAGTATTAGTGGTTTAGTGGGATTCACTAGATAATGAAATATTCACAACTAGGCATGTTAGGAATGTCAGTCTGTTGGTTAAAGGTCAGTTCTGAATAAGTAGCTAAAGGAGGCTAATTTGCAGTGATGTGATTAATTCTCCAAGACTATTATGACAATCCACTGCTGTCATTCTGTTAGTTATCTCTGAGAGAAAAATTTAGGAAATCTCTGATGAAAATGTTACACAGAATTTATAATAGGCTCTCAAACTTCGAAAAGATTTCCAGGAGTGTTTTAGAGAAAATCTGTGGCACCTTGATCCACGTGTTTGTTTCTTGCTTTGTTTTTCTCTCAATACTGTTACAGGGCTTCTTGACTCAGCATTAAATTGTCACCCCACAAGGTGTAGTGAGCTGGCTCCTGTCAGCTAACTCTGAAGGGTGGTCAGCTGAGGATTCAGCTATTCTGTTTAAAAGCAAGACCATTTTTTTAACTTGCTATCATTCTGTATCCCCTCAAATATCATTTGAACGAATGCTTATGTGATCTCTGTGCAGTATCCAATTCACTGGCTGGAATCTTTTTGGAAGCATAGCATGGATCCAGAGGCTAGGATGTACAGCCAGCCCGTTTTGAGGCCAAAGATGGAAAAGAATGTCTTACAGCTACAGTCAACTGACTACATTTAGATGCTCCAGTATTTTGAAAGTGGTCTTTACTGTTCAGTAGTGGAATAGATAGAAGCTAGGGCATTTGCCTATTATTTCAGTCTTCCAGTTTATGGCATTGTCTTTAAGCATTACTAACTATGCCAGCTGTCGTCAATCCCTGTTCTCAGGGGACAATGACAGTCCCATTTTCTCTTTTCCTTGCTGCAGTGTTCCAAAATTCAACCTTTGCCATTCTTTCATCTGCTGTGAGGCAAAGGGTGTCAAGAGTTTGAAAGAGCACAAAAGAACAATTCTCTTAGAACTTTCTTATCTTTGATGGTAATCTGAATTTCTGCTTCCCATTTGTTTTTTAATCTGCTGTGACTTCTCCATTTCACACTACTTTGAATTTCAGAGAGAATGGCTATTTGTCTTTTAAATACATCTGTTTTTCCTCTTGCAGTTTGGTAATTTATTTTCACTGTCAGAGTAGGGCAGACTGCTGCAGATCAGCATAGGGCTTCTTTTAGATATAAAAATATGTAAGGCATTTTGAGCATTTGCTTTTTTTGGTGAATTGTTTAGCTGAATTCTGACCTGATTCAGAGATGTAATATTTTGTTCCATCTAATTTATTTATGCATATACATACCCATTTAACTCAGAAGATATTTAAGTCCTTTTAGAATGAGAGCTAGAAAAAAATCAAGTGAATGTGGTTATTCATTTCACATCCAGGTCTGACAGAAGCAAATACTGAGTTTGGTTCTATTGGAAATACAAAAGAATGATAGTTTATTGAAGCTATAAGAGATCAAGTGATGAGCATATAAAACCAGAGGCAAAACACAACAATATTTTTTATATTCTTGTCCCTGTGAGTGAATAGTGAAAACCCGTTTCTTTTAAATCCAAACTTCTATTCCCACTTGATTTACTATCATGATGTGATAAACCTTATATAGTGCTTGGTATCACCACTACCATAAAGGTAGCCTTTTGTTTCTTTCATACCACAGGAGTAATAAATAAAGGATATTTTTATTGATCAGAATAGAGGCTTTCTTCTAGAATAAAAGAATGGGACGTCATCTGTATAAGACATGCATCCTGTGTTTTATGATCTATCCACACATGAAATCTTTGAAATGGTCTGTGAAACAGACAGCATACATCTGAATTTGAGTAAAAACTACTAGCCTATTACATTACTATTAGTACTGAATACTACATGTTTGAAACCAAACAGACCTCCACAGATGATTGACATCGACACAAAATTGCCTGTGAGGAACTATATCAAAGGATGTTTTAGATATAATTGTTATAATGCTTATATCACCTCTACTAATGACTATGCAAATGTGTTCTGCTACAACAACAACAACTCCAGCTTTAACAAGGGCAAATATTCTTTCTAGCTTTATTTTCTATATGGCTGTAAATCTTTCCAAGTACCCATTTTACACCAGCACACAGTCTGGATATTCTGGTTTTTGTTAGTGCAAATACAGATGAGCAACAATAGTTTAATTTTACTGGAGTTTCATCACTTTACAGGGGCAGAGATTTTCACTCTCAGGATTTCATAAAAAAGAACATCAGATTCAACTTTGTAGTAAGCCTTCTGTTAATAAATCAAATAAAGCCTACCTGTATGTCTGTAGTTCAGAGAAAAGTAAACTTGCTTTCCGTAATAATGTCTAACTTAAAATCAGCTAACAAAGTCCTCTTTCTCTAAGAAATTCTAACAGTTGATTTTATTTAATCTTAGAAAGAAGTACATACTTTGCTTGAAATCTTTTTGTGAAGAACAAGGAAATGAATTCTCTTGTATTTAGATGTTTTGTGTAATGTACAATTATTTGTTACGATAAAGTTAAACACCATTTTGGTTTGCATCATTCTGATCTAATGTTACTTTCATGGGGGTTTTTTCCCCATATATCTTGGTAATATATATTAAATATGGGCCTTTGGTGTATTAGTATGTTAATTCCGTAAGCCTTCCTAATAAGTAAATCTAAAATGAGGCATTCATTTCTTCTTTTCTTTAATTCTATCGTGTTGAAGTGAAATGTTCTCTCATAATTTATGAAAATTGTGTCAAAATTGATGAGAAGCTGTTAATACAAATTGTATTTTTAAAACTGTCATGCTGAGAATTTTGCACCCACTTTTAATTTTTTCTATCAAGAGCTGTTGCCTTTTCAACAATCCAGAACTCTCAAGATGTTTTGTTCAGGATGTTATTACAGATACTCGTTCTCTGTACACAAAAGTTCTTCAGGACTTTGAAACCCTGTTCAAATTTTTGAAAACAATTTTAGTCACCTAGAACAAAGTTATTGATTTTTTAAAAAGAGTATTAAAACTGAAATTATTCACAGAAACAGTCAGTCTGATAAGCCCTAATTTAAACTCCTCTTAAAACTTTACAAAATCAATGTATTTTATTGAGTTCTATCAAAAATGTTTGATTTCTATAATTATTTCTAATCTGACCAAAAAAAAAAAAAAAGGAAACAGCTACATTATTTCTGATGAACTCCTGTAGTCAGAACAAGTTTATAGCAATAATGTGTGTGATGAGAACAGTGTTTCGAAAGATGGTGCACATTTTAGATATGGAATTTCTTCCTCTCAAACAGTATCTTTATGACTGCTTTGAACACAGAGGCCAATACTGAAGGCATCTAAAATCCCCACATACTACATACACTCTGGCATGAATTTATTATCAGAGGTAGAGTAGGAATAGCTAGGACATGCTGGGGACTGAACACCCTTGTGTACTTTGGAGCACTTAGGACCGCTGTTCAGTGTAGTGTGGTCAGGTAATGGCAGTCCAGCTGTGCAGCTGTGTACCTTCCCTTTTTTGTCATTCTGTTTTCAGGCCCTGAATCTTTTAAACATTACAAGTGCTGCTTTGAGACACCGCATAGCAAGTTTGCACTACCCCTGTCTGTATCAGTCCTGTGCTGATCACTTGGCAACTTTTTGCCAGGGGCAGATGTAATCAGAAATCAGTAGAACAGAAAAAAGGAAAATTTTTGTTATGAACTTTGCTGTTATAGTAGGCAGTAATGCAAAACAATGGACAAATTAATATTCTTTCTGAAACGAAAGTTCTGTTTCCAAGGTTATAAATTTTTTCTGTGAGAGTGGTAATGCAAAAATCTCAGCATTGTCACCCTCCACCTCACTGCCACACAAAGACATGACTTACTGGTTAGATCAACTAAAGAATGAAGGGAAAGACAGGGGAAAAAAGAGTGGTGATATAGGAGACCGTGTTGCCACATATTCAGAGAAGTTAGCTTTCTGACATGAGAGACCTGAGTACTCAAGTTAACATGTGCTCTGAACCAGCCTCTCAAAGAGTTTCAGTCCCTATGGTTTATGTAGGGTTTCTTGGAGCTAGCCACCTGATCCAAGCAGTGATATTCACTGTATTTCTGATGGAGGAAAGGGACACACTATTCCCAAGTAGAAAAGGTGTTGAGGGCGAAAAGGGAAGATGCAAGGGGCACGTGTCTTCTCTGGCATTCCGCTTTATCATCCATATACAGACCTTTAACTCCTGAGCAAGGACAGAAAGTCATACCAAGAACTTCAAAAAGATAGGGAGGACAAATTAAAACTTAGATAATGCAGTTTCAAGTTCCCTTGTTCTGTCACATTATGTGTATGCCTTAGACATGAGAAGGCCACGGAAGGAAGGAGGGGCTCTGTGGATAACTAAAAGTTGCAGATCCTTAACATGACAGGCTGATGTTGCTTAGCTGAGAGATGGGAGGCACAGCAGGAATAGAGGTAGATTGCTATCAGATATATTACTGCCAATATTAGTACCATTGGTTCATTCAGTTTTTGGGTGTTTGATTCTGGCACCTTCCTATAAGAGAGGTGAGGCCAAATTTGTGCCTCTGACTAACAGAAGACTAGCACATGCCTAGATTGGTGCTGTTATCACAAAAAACCCACCAATTTTTGTTCCTTTTGAGAAATGTGGCTCCTAGTGTAAGGCTTCTGAGATGCAGTTAACTTTTAAGTCCACATTAATCATTGAAATAGCTTGCTGGTAATGAATTAGAGTCTTGTTTCTCACTGGAGCTGACTCAGCCCTCACTGAGCCCATGCAGAGGACTATCTGTCTATGAAGATCTGCTATTTCTATCCTTCTCTTGATCTGATTTTATCCTTGACTGGCTGAGTTGAGAGATATAGAGAATCTATATTTATATGTTCTCCAAAATACAAGGATTTTTCATTTTGTGTAGAATATTAAGCTGGATAGAACAATGACTGGGTAGGCTTCATTCTATCAACTGCTGAAGTAGAAATAATATGCTATTTTAGAGTAGAGTTTAGAAAACCAGTAACTTTCTATGTATTTAGAGGAGTCATCAAAGATATGAGCACATGAGTTTGGACCTTGTGTTATGAACAGTTAAAAGGATTTTTCTGACCAAAGGCAATAAAATCATATGCTCCTAATTTCAAAGTGAATTTATAAAAAATAATAACTTGGGAATATTTTTTTTTAACTAGCTGATATGATATGCCAACTTCTTTAAAAAATAGTTTATCTATTGCAATGACTTAATTTTTTTCATCTATTATATTTCAGTTAACCTAATAAATTTTAAATCTCTCCTCTCCTCGACCATTTCTTCCCTATAAACTAGTTCTATGCTAGAAGATGAAGCCTCTGTGTTCCTTAAAATAACCATTTAGTTTGGCAATGCAGAGGGTGCTCTAATTAATATAATCAAAACCATAAGCCATTACTGCAAGCTTGAAATGGACAGTTTAATGGACTGAGTTTTATGCACTTTCTAATGAAAGTTGACCTCTTTGGTTAATCAGAATTCATAGTAACTCAGCAATGTCTAAGTGTTGCATAAAATTCTTTACCTGAAGCTGGCAAATAGACTGTGGTTAAAAGAGGAGAGAGGAGAAAGGCAGTAAAAGAGACCTCATAATAATAAAAAAGCCCTCATAAAAGTCCATCATATGCATTTATTCAGATTAGATTTATTCAGGTTAGATACTCTTCAATATGCTTCAGAGAAGGAACTGTTTCTGAAAGAATAAGGAAAACCACAGTTACAAAGACACATGATATTTTAATATAAATGCTGCAAATCATTAGTTCCTGGCTTATTAGAGCCAATATAATTCTTCCACTTAAACTTCAACTAAACTGTTATTAGTCAACCAAAGTGTCCTAACAGCACTTCACATCCAAGACCTACTTTCATGTCAAAGGTGTAACTGGTGATATAGCAACATAAAGAGTTCAATAATGATTTATGACTTTTAAGTACATTCAGTCATTTTTCATTTTGATTGTCAAATTTACAGAATGTTAAGAGAAAGCATGATGGCCTTGCATTTTAAAGCAGTGGCATAAATATTGCTAGACAGAAGTATCAGAAATGAGATGATCTTAAAAATGTAGGTTGACCACAAAATTTTAAGATGTAAAAATAATGAAGAGACTGAATCTGTGCTCCATTGAGGTAAAAAGAGATGTTGACAAACATCTGAATTCACTCATGATTAGGCTACCCTTAACTCCCTTACTACTTATGAACCTTTATCTAAATCTGTATTAAACAAGATCAGAAACTTTTTTCTTTTCTCTGTAATTTGAGATTTGTGGGTGTTTCATTTTAAGGTTTTGGTTTGTTTTTTAATGAAAAGCATAATACTTTAATGGCCTTAAAAATGTAGGGGCAAAAATACCCTAGTGGTAACCATTTTCTATTCTCAGGTGAGAAAATAAATGAAAATAAAGGCAGTTCCTTGCTTCCTAATCACAGTAAAAAGTCTGTGCTTTAAGAACATTGTAATAATATTCAGACAGATGCCCGATTATATAAGTATAATCTTGGGTGATTTTACTTTGTGAATAATGTCATGTGTACAGTGGTTCATACGTGATATGCACTTCACAGTCTTCTCCTACCAAGATTTTTCTTCACAGGAGTGGTACCTGGTTTTAAAAGAAAGAAAGGTAAAAAATTCACAATTATACCTCATTTCACGGTTACATTATCCATATTTTCAATAACTTTGATAAATGAAGTCTATCACTATCCCTACCTGTAATAGGAGTATGCATACAAATGAATAGTTACTGACAGCCTGCAAGTGCCTTGTAGCCACTTCATAAATGTAACTAATAATTTTAAAATACCTAATTTGTATTTTTGGAATATAAAGCATTGTTAGAAGGAAAAAACTTAGTGCAGTTTTTTGCCACTATTTGTGAAATAATGCAGAGAATTTACCCATGTAATTGCAGTAGTGAGAGAGTCCTGATGCATCTTTAGTATTCTCTCTTTGTGATTTTTAGGTTCAACTTATATCCATTCTTGTTTTGGGGCTGGGGAGTCAGAGGTGGGTATACAAATAAAGAACTAGCTTCTGAGCTTCAGAGATTTACAATTTCCCTACAAGTAGTGTTTACATTTCTGGGAGTTTTTTTCTTAATTATTAAAAATGTTTCAAAATTACTTACATTTACTAGACATAAATTCAAATTCTGAAAACAGGTGATTTGAGACTGTTCCATGAGCACTCCATATACAGTGTAAATAGAATTTACAAACATTCTAGTTCTCTAATGCACTGCTATTGGAGGCACGGGTCTGATAGGCTTGATTCCTTTGACAACAGTTGTATTTGCAAAGACTGTTAAGAACATGAGATCAATAAAATTAAATTATTAAACACTAGTGTTTAGAACAGGCACAATCAAATGCTTCCTCTTACTTCAAATAATACTCATCACATTTATGCCGTAGAATTCCACACAAATAATGTTTTCCATGTAATTTAATCTTTCACTTGATTTCTACAGGGGAACACGAAATGGAAGACGACAAATTGGCCCCTTATTTATTCCACTGGATATGAAACATCTCTGTTCATGTAATGGGGTTCACTGAAATTAACTTTCTGTGAGCAAAGACAGATTATGACCTCTTTGCCTTCCATCCAGAAGAAATTACAATTAGTCAGGTACGAAAACTGTTGGGTAGTAAAAGTCTCTATTAGTTTGTGTGAACAGCTTCAATAGCTTCACATAGTTCCTGGAGGCTTGTAATTTGCAAGCAACTTAAGAGTAATTGTGAGTTCCCTCCTCCTGTCTTCTCTTTTATGAAGCTACTCATAAATACGTGGCAGTACAGACAAAAGAAGTATGCAAGCATAGCAGGGATTATCCTTTAACATTGTTATTTTATATTAGCTTGCTTCAATGTCTTTTCATGAAGGAAAACATCAATTTTAATTTTTAATTGTGTTTTAATGTATTTTTATGGCTATAAAGAGCCCATTTATCAGGCAAATGCTATATAACCTCTTTCCCTAAAACAAAAGACCTGCAAACAGCACTTCTCTAGGTAGAGGACTCTCCAGCAAATAGATTGATTCTCTGGGCTCTGTGTGTGTGCGAGAGAGAGACCAAAACAACCCATTATCAAGGAAAGTCAGTTAGCACAACCACACATCTTGCTACATATTTCCTTACCTCAGCATCATTTCACTCTGTCTGTATCAATATCTACATTAAAGGAAACCAGCTAGTTTGTTCTTATCCATGAGTCTTTTAATAAGTTCATTATCAGCACTGGCCAATCAGCACTCCAAGTGTTCTTCCACCTGGAGTTGGAGGCAGCTAGCGATATACCAAACCAGAAATATTATTGTTGCTTCCTAAGGAATCTGGTCAGTATTTATTTAATTTAAGATTGTATTCCTACCAAACAGTTAATTTCATTAAACGCCTAGAAGTAATGAAGGATAAAATACTAAGGAATGCAGGAGCAAATGACTAAAATACACAGGTGTGTACATGATTTGAGTCACATATTCAAATGTATTTTGTATTCCCTTCTCCACAGCAACAATGAAAGCACCTTTTTTTTTTTCCAGAAATAGGTATCTATGGTGCCTTTTATCAGCTCTTGGTGAGATAAACCAATCAGTGCATGAACCAGAAATGACAGCAATAATGTAGTGGCAGAAATTGCATTTTAAAGAAATGGATGCTTTCTCAAATCTGCAAGGCAAAATAGACCATCATGCTCTCACTTAAGCAATGAAAGTGAAGGGGAACAAAGCCACACACTTACAAGTAAATAAGTCAATACTGATCTAGTTTGCAGCTTCGTTAATTTAAGTATGTTACTTCATCTCTTGCTGCCTAATTTTTCTTATGTGTATAAGAACTGAATCTATTAAAACTAATATGAAATAGCAATATAAATTACTTTTTCAGGAAATCCTTTTCCTTCCTGAACTTTCTGTTTATAAAAGCTGTTAGGGCAGTGAATTAAAAAAAGGATTAAATTCTGCCACTGTATAAATGCAATAAGAACTCTATAATTAAACCAGTTGATCCAAACATCTAAGCACTGTGGAGAAATTCTCAGATGCAAAATGCACTCTGGAATACAGATCTTTTTTTTTTTTTTAAATGTGAATCAATATGATTACTCAATGCACCAGGAAACCGTGTTTAGAAAATTATGCAGAAGGTGGGATTCCAAAACACATGAAATCTTGGAGCAAATTTAAATACATTCTCATACAGACTGAATTTCCATGTTAATTCTAGAGAAGCTAGATTGTTTCCCAGCACCTTCAAGAAAAAGTCAATCCTACGTGTCAGCTCTGCCACACAAAATGAGAATTTCTCTAAAAAGTTTGAATTTTCCCAAATGTGAAATTTTGTGTGGGCTAAGTTTTGGTCTCTGACACAAGATTAAGTCCTCAACAATAGCACTAAAATCAAGACAGGTATTGCTAGAAACGGAAATTTCGAGATTCAGTCAGAAGATAAGTCTTCCATTCATATCCTTCATTATGGTTACACCATGCTTTCTTCTGGAATTGTTGACATAAATTCTTTAACCTCTTTTCCTGGCTCAATTTACCATATTCTACCTTTGTGAGAGGTTGGGTTTTGTTTTGTTAGTGGGTGTTGTTTGTTTGGGTTTTGGGGTTTTTTTTGGTGTAGTTTTGTTTGTTTGTTTGTTTGTTTGGAGATTTTATTTGTTTTTTGGTTTTGGTTTTGGTTTTGTTTTTTTGGTTTTTTGGGGTTTTCTTTTGTTTGGTTTGGTTTACTTGCTTATCTGTTTTTGCTTTGGATTGTAAGAGACACTTTTAGAAAAATGCTGTGGGGACCTTTATAAGCATCCCTTTTCTAACACATTCATCTTCAAAATGATTGAACTGTCTAGAAGAATACTCACCAGTATAAAATAAATGGATATACTGTGTGAGGAAAAACTGTTGTACATTCTCTGTCAGCTCCCAACATCAAGCTGTTCTGTGTATCTAAAATGATGAGTGTGTGGTGTTTTTTAGGTATACATCTATGAATTTCAGTTTATTTCACAAAAATGTATGATGAGAACATAATTGGATCTAGATTTATTATGCAACTAGCATTTTTTTTCTTCATGAGTTGGGAGAAGGGGAAAATTCTCAAAAATGTTCTGTGAAACATCTCAACTGCAACCAAAATTCTTATGAAGACATGTAAATAAAACATACTGGTTCTTCTGTGTGATTATTTAAAGGAAATGAATTTACTGATTAACTCCAAGGACTAGATTATATTTTGTGCATTATGCCTGTTGCTTAATTATTGTATCTAATTAGGGTATTTTTCTTAATATCTTCTGTTTAAAATATATTTTCTTAAAAAATAAAATAAGGTTCTCAGGCAATCTCAAAGGAATGAGATTATCAGACATCACACCTAGTGTTGAAGAGGTGAGATTAGCAATTTCATAGGAAAATGTCAGCTGAAAGTTGCCCATAGTTTTTTGTTCATTTGCTGCACACAAATTCCTTAACTTCCATACTTCTTCCAAAAAATGTTGAACCTCTCAGGACTGCACAAAAATGCTTAAAACTTATCTATAAACTGCTGAAAGTTTTAAGGAAAAAAATAAATTATAATAGACCTTTTAAAAACACCAAGTTTTGTTCTGTGCAGACAGGGAAAGCATAATGTTGAATTATAGTTTGTTGTGTCAAAGGGGCCTTTTTGCATGTCCTGTTCTGCATTTTATGTGAATTTAAATAAATGAAGGAATTTGGGGATTTTGGTGGTGGTGGTGGTGACACTCTTTTTCTCAACCACTAATTTGAGGTACAGAATAGTGAAGGAGCATGCCACTAATTCTTTGTGATTTGCATGGAAATTGTGCATTGATGGAGCATAGATCTCCCATTAACAGAATCCACACTGTCCATTACTTTGAAAGAAGTTGCCTATAACCCCTCAAGAGGTCTTGCAAGGATTTTCTGAAAATAGAGTGAGATTTCTTGATTTGCTAGTCCAAGAAAGGTTGAAAAAAGAAGGAAAAATAAAATAAAATAATAATAAAATAAAATAAAATAAAATAAAATAAAATAAAATAAAATAAAATAAAATAAAATAATAAAATAAAATAAAATAAAATAAAATAAAATAAATAAAATAAAATAGGAAGACAAAATTAATGGCAAAGTCCTTGTGCTTTAGGGAGACATTTTTCTCAGAATATTAATATATAAACTTTGTTAAATTAGTATTTTTAAGCACTGGAATTGTATATTGAGCTGAAAATATAGGCTTGATCACAGAACTAATAGATAACCTTGTTCAACATTAAACCTTTTAAAACTTGCAAGAATATTTGATGCAATGGCACTTTGAATCATCATCAGCCTAAACAAGTTATTAATCTGTCTATGTTACTAACTAATCACTAAAAATGTATTTTTGAGACATTTATTTAGAATTTAAACAAAAAAAAGTAGTCTTACTGAGTGTACCAAACCCTAAGGGTATTGATATGGCAAAAATTACCCCAAATTTATGGCAACCATGTTTCTTTAAAAAACATACAAATTGCGTATGAAAATATTGCTTTTGAAGGGCAACTCTACCTGCGTGCATTGCTATTTCTATTGCTGATGTTTTATTGTCTTGTGTTATCTTAAATAATTGATATTAGGATTAGAAATGACTGATTTGGTCATCTGTACTTTCAATTGTACTCACAATTTTTTTATTATATGTTCCTTCTGTGGTATGCCTTGAATGCTTTTGGTGATAATAGCTGTGTTGGCAGGTTATTCCACTATCTAATTGATCTAACTGTTATACAGTGCTTTTTCACCTTTTAGTTTCCATTTTCTTAATTTCAGGCCTTTTATAATTCTTTTACTTACAAGGACAAATTAGGCTAAAACTTCTTTTTTTCTTACTTTTTTGATGATTCCTGGAAGGTACTTATATTTTAATCACCTCTTACTTATCTCCGCTCTAGACTGTATAAATTCCTTACCCTCAACCTCTCTTCATAGGTCATGTTTCCTAAGCCTTTCAGCACTTTCACTGCTTTTGTCTCTACCCTAATGATGTCATTTTTTACAGTGCAGAAATGAGAATTACAGTGCTCCAAAAGCACCCTGTGCAATTTTTTGTGGTATTTATATAAATTTAAAAGAAATATTTGCAATCATTGACAGGCATTATTTCAATCAGTTTTTAAAGTATTAGAAAGTGGCCAATTGAAGATTTGCTGAAGGCCTAGGTATGTTGTCACCTTATTTTAAAAACTTACTTTAAAAAGTAAGCAATGGAAAACAGGTGTCGGTTTCAGTAGTATTTCACCATATAACTCTTGTTGAAAGTGCTGTTTTATAAACTGGGCTGTTTGGTTGTGTGGTCTTAAAAAAACCCAACAAACACAGAGTAAGAAAAAGGTTTTCATCATAATATAATTGCTTTGATACAGCTTATCTTTTCTCATTCATAGCTAACACATAAACCTCCTTATTCATTACTGTGTGAGGGGCCTCTACATAAAAAGAGACTACCTAACTTCACTGTCACAAATCAGGATTATTATAACTTTCTATTTATAACAAACAGCCATTAGCAGTGTTTTTATTCCTATGTAGACTTGCTGTGTTTTTATTGCTATTTAGACTTGCTGCTATCAATCTGTACGGGGCTGCTATATTACATGGGAATAAAGATGCACTTTCTTTCTATTTCTGTGCTGTTTCTTTCCAAAACACCATTTAAATGTTGGCCAGTGTAAGGGACTGAAATTAAAGTACTAGTTCCTGATGTTTAATTGCAATTGTTTTGTTCCTCAACCTCACACAGCACATCACTAAGCTCTACTGAAATTAATCTCATTTTATATTGAATAAGCCCTATTCTGTAAAGCTGTTTTCCATCTGTGTGCCCCCCCAGCACATATTTTTGCATGAGTTGTTCCTCCTCAGGTGCAAAAACTATGACTTCCTCTTGCTGAACTTCAGGGGCTTCCTGCAGGACCATTTCTCCAGCTTGCTGTGGTCCCCCTGGATGGCAGAATGACCCTCTGGTGTATCAGCCACTTACCCCAGTTTTGTGTTGCCTTCAAACTGGCTGATGCTGCACTCTAGGCCATCATCCAGGTCAGTAATGAAGACGTTAAGCAGGACTAGACCAGGTATATAGCCCAGGGGTACGCTGCTAGCTACTGGCCTCCAACTAGATTCTGTGTCACTGATCACCACCCTCTGGGTCCAGCATGCACTTTTCAAACAACCTCACTGATGTAGGAGAGCTACCATGAAGAGAGATCTGAAATACAGTCTTGGATCTTTGTCTAGAACTTCTTGCTGAGAAACAGAAACGTGTTGACTTCTTAATTTGGTTTAAAAGTCTTATTTTTTTGTTAAGGTTTTTTAGTTGGCTAATGAATAATTTTCGATTTGTGTGTCCAAATTTGTGTGTGCAATCACTTTCTTTCCGAAATGACTGAATTCAAGAACAGATTTATCTTGAATGAAGATTCAAAATTTTGATAATATTTCTCCCAGAGTATATACTTTAGGCCTCTTTCAGTCTTTCCCTCTCCAAGATGGCTCACTGTTTTTCTGATACTTTCTGCTTATGACCACAGAGAAGTGCTGGCATTTTGTCATATTTTTCTCTATACTCTATTTTCATCTTGTCTACAAGTCTCTCCTGCTATTGCTGGTCCTTTCCATTTTCTTCCACTTACTCAATGTAATATTTTATACGTTGAGATTTCAGGTTCCCAATGGAAAAAAAAAAAAAGTGAAAGCAAAGTGTAGTAGCACCACAAATGAAGAAATTCATGTCAGTCCCATTTCTATTGAATTTTTTTGTAATGTAAAAAAAATTAGAAACAAAATGAAATCCTTAATTCTGATCTGTACTTCTCATAATCTTCTAAATGTGAGAATATCCTCTTTCAATGTTGTTCTGGTATCTCCTATTTTCTTTAGTCTGGATGGTGTTTTTGAGCATTCTTTGAATTTATGTGCAATCATAAAAATATCACAGCCTTAGACAGAATGAAAAAATCAGTTGTTCCTGCCCATTCTCTTCTTTATCATACAATTTCAGGAAAATGTAAGCCTTTGTGATAACGATGATTGTTTCCCAAAATGGTTACCCCTTCTGCTCTGTAGGAAAAATTGAATGAATTGCAGACAACCTTAGCAAAGCTCACCACAAGACAAAGTTCATGCAGTAGAAGCTAAAGGCTTATATGGCCCATGTATAATAATATACAGTTCGGGCCTACTTTTAATGAAGGCTGTTTTGACATAGTGGAAGAAGAGGCTGAAGCTGTGGCTAAAGAGAAACAGCAGTGCACATACATGTCTGTATCACGAATATCTATTTAAAACACATAATGAAGTCAGTATTTCTAATGCTATCGGACAGTATTTTTATATATTTAGTTTTCCCTAACTACATCTTTATGCAGTTAGCAGCACAAAATTTATGTTAGAGGACTGTGTGCTGAGAGTGAGGGAAAAGGACAAGCAAACATTCTCTGATTTAATGGGTAGCTTCTGCTAAATTTTCTGAAATCCTGATATCCAAAACTCAGTATGTATATATGCTATGTTCCCATTGTAATTATTGCACTTGCAATTACTGTTCCAATAACTGAACATGGAAATGATTGATTATGTGTCCAAATGCAGATTTGCTTCCTTCTGTAAGTCAGCTTGCTTGTTTCCAGTAATTAATTGCATGGGCCATTGAATATGAACTGGCTGCAAAATGCTATAATTTTTAGTTGGTCATAGTTTTCATGAAGTATAAATGTCCAAGACAAAGACCTGAGGATGACTACCCAAATATATCAATAAGATATTAGATATTTAGAAGTTTTGGAATAGCTGGAATTATTCCTGCAAGGCCATTTTTATGTGGCCAAGCTGAATGCAATATACAACCTCTCTATGAGTGTTATTTTCATTTGTTAGATTTTAAATCAGTTTGCAATGTGTAGATTAACTAAAAGGTGCAAGATATTACAATATCAGGCATTAGACCATTTTAGAGCAAGTAGTTGGCATGCCCACAGTATGAATATGAGAAGTGTAAAATTTCAGCTATGTCTCCAAGGGGAGCATTATTTTATTTTAAAGCAAGGATTTTTTTCTGCCAGTTGAACAAGAATTCTGTCATGGAAGTGAGATTTATGCCTTCCAATTTTTTTCTGTAGTGCAGACTTAGTTAAAAAATAATCAAAAAGATTTCTTTAGAAATCACTGAACTTCTGCAATCAAAGGAGTTCATATTTGAAATTCATTATTATTTCCTTTCTTTTTCCCTCTCTCCACTCCCACTGCTCTTTCTCTCTTTTCTTTTCCTCTGAATTTTGAGCCTGAAACAACATTAAAACTTATATAAACAAATCTCTCTTACTTTCTCTGACATTTATGGAAAAAAACACAAAGAGGATTTTCAGTCGTTTCCATTAAGTATACACTTATAATTCTTTGTCTGGAAAACATATAACATTTAGAAACCAGGTCTCCCTGATGCATACATTTTTGATTCCTTATCAGCTCTTTTCATTCTGTCAGATCACAGGACTGCAAAAGCCCACCAGGGTCATCAAATTCAGTATTGTGCTATTACAGGCAACAACATTATACTGACCTTTTTATGAGTCATTGAACTGGATCTTAAAATTAACTAGGTGGGATTTGGGGAGCTTCTTTTTTTATTTTTTTTTCTGGTTGAGATACAGCAGTAGGAACTTTTTCAGCTTAAAAATGATATGCTAATGTTACTGATTCGTGATTTGGACCTAAATTTCTAGCCTAGCCAACAAAATGTCTGTGGGGCCTGATGACATGCATCCCAGGGTCCTGATGGAACTGGATGATGCTGGTGCCATGCCGCTTTCCATGCTCTTTGAAAAGTCATTTCAGTCAGGCAAAGTCCCTGGTGATGAGAAGAAGGGAAACATCACTCCTCTTTTACAGAGGGGAGAAAAGAAGACGCAGAGAACTGCAGACTGGGGAGCTTCACCTCTCTGTATAGGAAAACCATGGAACACATAGTCATGGAAGTGTTAAGATATCTGCAAGACAAGGAGATGATCCAAGATACCCAGCATGGCTTCACTAAGGGCCAGTCATGCCTGACCATTCTGGTGCCCTGCTGTGATGTAGTCACTGCAATGGTCAAAGGAAGACCAGCTCATGTCCTCTGCCTAGACTCCTGTAAGGCCTTTGACACAGTCCCAAGCATCTTTACCTTCAGCCCGGAGAGACATCGCTCTTTTAGGGCAGACTATTCAACAGATGAGGAATTGGATGAAGAGCCAGAGGGCTGTGGTCAACAGCTCCATGTCCAGGTGGAGACTAGTGATGAATGGAGTCCCTCAGGGCACCTGACCTGGGGCCAGTGCTCTTTCTTATCTTTATCAGTGACACAGACAGTGAGATCAAGTGCACCCTCAGCACGTTTGCAGATGACACCAAGCTGAGTGGTATGGCTGACACACCAGAAGGAAGGGATGTGATCCAGAAGGACCTGGACAAACTTTGGAAGTGGGGCTGCAAGAACCTCATAAGATTCAAGAAGTCCAGTTGCAAGGTGCTGCGCCTGAGTTGGGGCAATCCCAGACATGAGTACAGACTAGGAGAAGAAGTCATTGAGAGTAGCCTTGCAGATAAGAACTTGGGGGATTCTTGTGGATGAAAAACTGGATACGAGCAAGCAATGTGCACTTGCAGCCCAAAAAGCAAACCGCATCCTGGGCTGCATCAAAAGAGGAGTGGCCAGCAGATCAAAGGAGGTGATTCTGCCCCTCTAATCTTCCCATGTGAGACCCCACCTATAGTGCTCCATCCAGCTCTGGGGTGCTTAGGACCAGAAAGATGTAGTCCTGTTAGAACAGACCAAAAGGAGGCCTACGAAGATGATCAGAGGTCTGGAGCACCTCTCCTGCAAAGACAGTCTGAGAGAGTTGGGATTGTTCAGCCTGGGGAAGAGAAGGCTCCAGTGAGATCTCATTGTGGCCTTTCAGTACTTAAAGGGGGCTTATAAAAAGAAGGAGAGGAACTTTTTACAGGGGCAGATGCTGATGGGACAAGGGGGCTTGTCCCATCATGGCTGAATGGCTTTAAACTAAAAGAGGAGAGATTTAGATTAGATCTCAGGAAGAAATTCTTCACTTAGAGGGTAGTAAGGCACTGGAATAGGTTGTCCAGAGAAGTTGTGAATGCTCCATACCTGGGAGAGTTCAAGACCAGATTGGATGGGGTCTTGAGCAACCTGATCTAGTGAGTGGCATGCCTGGCCATGGCTGGGGATGGAACTAAATGATCTTTAAGGTCTCTTCCAACCCAAGCCATTTATGCTCCTATGAAAAAGAATGTCTCTGTGTAACTACATTGTAGTTTTGCATGGTTAAAGCAGGTGAACAATAAAACCTCTGTGTAAATATTATAGCAGTATCAGGTAGCTGATGGTATTGTAACTGTGGCAACACAAAGATAAATTACTAATAAAAAAATGGTTTCTCCCCCTTTTTAAAAATTGTTTTCCTAGTTTTATGTACCAGGTGTCGCAGCTTTCAGTGGATTTTATATAGATATTGTAAGTGTCAAAGGATTTTGGCCATTATACATCCGAATAACAATCAGACAGAATTTGCATCCATTTTATTAAATATTAATTGTATTCAGGAAGTTGGATATTCATTTCACAGTATCATGCTGAGCAACATTTAATGCAAAAAATGACCCCAAAGCCAAGAGGAATTTTTGTGGTATCAGAAATTATGTAATAGAAACAAAAGTGGCACATCATATCCATCCATTAACTAAAGCACTCCGGGGAAAATCAGTATCTGCACCATTTGTGGAGCTTTCTACCATAAAAGATGGCTTCCTTACAATGTCTGCTCGCTCTGTGGGTTAAACATCATTTAACTTAAACCACAGTAGTTGTAAGGGGATTCAACTGTGTATTAGCAGTGTATTTTTCCCCCATTTTCTCTTTCTTGCCTGGAGAAATACAAACATCAAATGAGGTGTCAAGACCTGATAAAAAATACATGAAAATTAGAATGGAACAGGAAACCACAGTGCTCTGGGTGAAGAGCTATCATAGATATGTCTGATAGAAGCCTGTGTCAGTCAGAGCAGGGAGGTGGCTTTGTCTACGTTTATGTATTCCTCAGAGTAGATAAAAAAAAAAAAAAGATGGTTAGGCAAAAATCAGTTTTCAGCAGAATTTAAAGAAAACAAGTCACGTTTCCAAGGCTAGAAAATCCAGTCACTGGTCAGAGAGACTAGAAATATAAGCAGTTTATGTGAGAAAATCTATCCTTTCTCCTGAAAATCTTGCAGGAAGGTTTCAGTATGCTCAGTAGCTTTCAAGGTTACAATGAACCGTATGCTGCTCCTTTTAATTCCTACACAGCTTTAGTCTCCTTTGAGACCTAGCTGCCTACTCCCTGTTCCCCACTGTCTCACTATGACAATCCCTTCTGTGTCTGCTTCATCAAGTGTTATCCTTCATGTCTCTGTCCCAAGGGAAGAATCGCTTTCTTCTCCTTGTAGTGTTTTATAGGACCTATTCCTTGCAGAAGGTTGTCTTTATAAAAGAAATATGGATCCTGCCCATATTAGCAGCCAAATAAGAAATGAGAAGAAGAGGAGTAAACTTAGAGAACCATCTCTTCTCCTGACACAGGTGTTTAGCCTTTTGTTGTGCAGCTCCCCATGGGTTATCTGCTCTGGCAGTTCGACAAGTAAGCAACAGAATCATTATTAGAATCATACAGAAATGAAAGGCAATGCTCCTGTCTCCTTTGATGCTGTAATACAGCTGTAAGAGTAGTCACCCAAGTGGGACAGAACTGGATTAAATTTTCTGAGAGAATTTTAGATTTCTTTTTCCTTCGAGGTAAATGTTCTTTCAGAATGCAAAGGTTTTGGTGGAACAGAATTATCCCTTTAAATTATTCTGTTTTCTAGGATAATAAATATTCAGTAGGTCAAAGAATTCTTGTGAAGGTTCACATTTCATGGTTTAATCCTTGCCAAATGCACAAGTTGGAGGAGCTATCTGAATCCATGGTGAGGCAATTTCAAAGCACTGCAATTTTCACTGCCACCTCCCACTCCATGGGAAAATGTTGTACATGTGTGATTATCAATTTTTCTCTTAAAAATCTTCTGGCTGTTTAGTATAAGAGGAATGCTCAGTTAGTGTGCAGAAATCAGCCTAGGCCGTTCTGGCCATGCCTTGAAAGGTATAGATTCCTGTGAACTATTTGAAAAGTAGTGGTATTTCCTATGGGCTGTAGGTGATCGAAAAATTCTGTTTATTTAACAGGAGAATCTACAAAGACAGTTTGATGATACTTAGGTTTCTGAGTTCTTTTATTAATCCTGCCTAAATATGGTTATCTGAATTATCTTAACTTCTCATATCAGCCAGGGCTGTGAGTGTACTGTTTGTTGTGTGTGTGTTTGTTTCATTTTTCTCTCCCTTCATCAAGTCTGTAATCACTAATTTTTAAAACTCTAAAGCTAATGGATGGATTTTATAATTCTGGCTCCAGATATGAGGAAGTGATTTTGATTTATCAAAAAGCATCTGTTGTGATTTAAAAAAAAAAAAAAAAGAAGCCAAACCCATACTCTATGGTAGTTAAAAAGGGTTGGACAGAGATGTATGACTGGGGATTTTCAGATCATAATTATTCTGTAATTAAAGAAAACCAACTACTGGTAATCCTGCAAGAGAAAATGTTGTAGCATAAATCTTTGATTAAATAATGTATAAGGGAGCACTTATACCAGAACCTGCAGGTATTAATGCTGCTTCTGATTAGCATTGCCCATGCACCTTTGGTCCTAATTTCAGTACGACTGCCACTCCAAAAAAAGGCCAAATGTGAAAAATTGTACTTCTCACGAGTCTTACCTCCTGAGCCAACTAACCATATGCAATATAAGTTCATATATCTATTTCATTAAACGCAGATGAATTATGGAATTATCTATACTTCTGTGAAAGATAAAAATAGAATCACTATGAACAGCTCCTACATGATGCAGTTCTGTTAGAGTCCATGCCACTTATAAAATTCTACCTCAAGATCAGTATCTTCCATGACTAACCTTCCATTCTTCTGTGAGATTTCGATTATAAGGAGTGAATATTTCCCAGACACTTTTCTTTGTTGTCACCTGCAATATGCTAACAAAGCCTGTGCAAAGGATAAATAAAGATCTTCACTATCTTAGACACCAACACTCGTAAAAGCCATTGAAAGTAGTCCTTAGTATGTTGGCATATCTTCTGAAAAACACGCTCCACCAGTAATAATGAAGCACTTTCTGAAAATTAGTCTCTTGCTAGTATTATTTTCACTTTTCCTTTTCCTTCATTACTTCTTGCCGCCAATAATCTCTGATAAAAATACTTCAGTATTGAAGTTGGTAATTATATTTAAGTTGTTATATTAGTTTCTTTTCACTGTGCCATTAAAAAGGGAAGAACGCAGGAAAGCAGGCAAGCAGGCAGAAAGAAAGAAAGAAAGAAAGAAAGAAAGAAAGAAAGAAAGAAAGAAAGAAAGAGAAAGAAAGAAAGAAAGAAAAAGAAAGAAAGAAAGA
>VXBT01007826.1:30877-88378 GCA_013400235.1 Oriolus oriolus
AAAGAGAAAGAAAGAAAAAGAAAGAAAGAAAGAAAGAAAGAAAGAAAGAAAGAAAGAAAGAACTCCTGGTGGTGCATAATCTGTTTCAGAAGATAATTACAAAAAGAAAGGAGAATTCTGGTTTCAGACAGTAGCTGTACTCATACATTCAGGGATTTGTGGGCCACAGATGTGTAATCTGTCTCAGATTTATGCCTTCTCTGTACTTCAAAAGAGTTCAAGCTTGGTAACACAGGGTGCCTTTCATCCAAGCAGATAAAAAAAAGAAAATATAAGGTTCTTAAAATTTTTGTATGTTTTTAAGCATAAAAACCACACCATTAATAATGGCTGCTGGTTTTTTTCCTATTTCTTTTTTCTGATTTTTGCTGTAATCAGTGATTCCTAGAGTCAGTAATAAGTGTTATCTGCTCAAGTTTTACGTAGATACACAGGCATTTTTAGAATAGAAAATTACTGTGCTTTGCTTTGTTTGCACTGAAAGGTATAGAAATGGAACATATCTAGCTGGCATGCCACAGTCTTTAGAAACTCTCACCTACTGTTGAGCACTGCTAGATTCTAGTTTACGTCTTCTCAAGGAATTGTATGTATGTGTGCATGTGTCTGTGTTTTCTCAATTCAGTGGCAAGAACAGACAAATTACTAGGTTTCCATCATCTCAAAATCAAGTTTTGCAATCATTTTCACTGAAGTCAAGCACTTGGTTTGAATCATACTTAGACATACTTAGTTTGCTTAAAAATCAAACCAGTTCTATTTTTGGGTGACTTTTTTATTTTATGGGAAAATGTAGAAACAAAACCACTGTTTTAAAGGAATACTCACTTGTCAATCAGAAACTAACAGAAGGCAGCTTTCCTTCCTCCCTACATCCCCCAAACCAATGGTTAGGGAAATCACTTAGACCACAGGACGTATTTAAATATCTGACCTCTGTAGTTTATAGGAGAGAACTGAAACACAGCCCTCCCTCCACTGAAAAGGGAATGCCTTACCCAGAAAGACAATTATCCAACAAGTGTTGTTTTGTCCACCCACCACTGTGTTTTCCTTCTCCAAAAAGCTGTCCATCTGGGGCCAGTTGTCTGAAGACAGCACTGTCTATGCTTTGCCAAGTAGAAACCAAATGTTACAGCCATTATGGCCAATTATCTTTACTTCCTCTGTGAATGTGTCATAGTCTTAACAATCTTTTCTAACTAAGTTACACTTCTGTAAATAAATAGATCAATGAGCCAAGGAAATTATGAAAAATTATCCATGCCATTATCTGTTAGAAAAAAAACCCCCAAAAACATATAAATTGGTCCTGTGCCCAGGGAGCCCAACACCCAGGAGTGGGGGAGATCCAGGACCCAACAGCTTCAATATATTTGTGCATCCTGTGTGCTTGGCACACAGCCTTCCCCTAACTGAAGCGTGGATCTGTGCTCCCTGTGGCCTCTGAAGGTACGACACCTTGCTTTTCCATGCACATGGTTGCAAATTGTTTGCTGTACTGGAATATCCCAAATATGATTCTACTGGAAATAATACGTTTAATCACTTCTGATTTTGTAACACCTTTCAAATTTTACACTTGTTTGTTCTCATGAACAAGAACTCTCTCTGTCAGGGACTGTAGATCTGCATTCACTTCTTAATGTAAAACTTATTTCACAGACTCTTTAGGAATCTTTTAGAATGCAGCTACTTTTGTGAGTATTTTTCAGATAATTTTCTGCTATTTTTTCATTCTTAGGGTTTCAGCTTCAATATTACATCTTCTCTTCTTTTTCTGGATTAGTATACGTTCCCAGTAGAGATGACATATAGTAAGGGACAGTAAGGGACAGCCCTGACTGGCTGAGGGTTTTTTTGTTTGTTTTTTGTTGGTTGGTTGGTTGGTTCGTTGGTTGGTTGGTTGGTGTTGATTCTGGTTTTTGTTTTGGGGCTTTTTTTGTGAGTTTATACATTTCCTCCCACAAAAACTTTATAGTGAGGAATGAAGGTTTAGCTGGAGTATTTTTTAAACTCTGTGTCAGTCCCTCAGGAATCAGACTTTTCCAATCTTCAGGAGTCTTCAGAGGTTTCTGTTGTAATGGTTTAGAAAATTTGCAAGCAGATTTTGGAAAGCTTTAGGTTCACTCATACATATCTGCTGGTTATAGAAATGTTAGTTCAAAAGAAATTTGTTGTTTTCATTTTATCATCTGTTCCTTTGGCTACAAATCCTCAGAATTATCAGCATTAACTGGGATGATAAACAAAACAATTGCTTAGCTATCTCAAGGGAAGGAGATAATACTTAAAAAAGAAAGCATGAGATTAATATAAAATTTATCACATGTATCAAACAATTAATCAGAGCCTCTTGAGTCTATCCTGACCAACATCACAAAATGATGTTTGACTTAACTAGTATTGTCTATATCTTAATAAATTTTGTATTCTTACATGGACTTTACTGCAATTTTGAAATTATTTAGTAAACACCCCAAATGGAAAAAGAGCTACATTTTTGTATATTGATCAAGCTACTCCAAACTTCTGCTTCCTTCTGGTAAGCAGTCACATGCTAGCTACTGGGTAATAGACATGTAAGAAGCTGCAGCATTTAATGTATCTAAAAATAAGTGCAATGGTTGAAAAAAAAGAAACCCATCAAAACTATTGCTTATATAAAATTATAGAATATTAAAAATGACTGAAAAATACACTGATTGTATTGAATGCTGATGTAAAACAAATGTGGTGCCACTGATCATTTGCAACTTGATTTAGGTGAGATCTGTTGATTCATAGCTTATTAGTATGCTGTGTATGAAAAGAACTAGCTAGGTGCATTTGTTTATTTGTCAGAGAAGCTTACACATGCACAGAGTAGCATAAATAGGCTGCAAGAGCACCTGGACGTTTGCTGAACAGAATAATTAAGAACCCATAGAGTCCCAAATGAATCCAAGGATTACCTTTGGGACTATCTTTCTTAAGAAAAAAAATGTCAGTGGATTTTATATATTTTTTTATGAGATGAGTGTAATCTGCATTAACAACTGCTGTTTTAGAAAAAAAATATTATTAGCTTTTGTGAAGTAAAACATGGCATCATAATAGAATGGGACAGAATTAATTTAATGGGCATAACCTTGTTCCTAATATTTGTGATTTTATATTTTCATACTCTGAATTACATATTTTTAACAGCTGTTTTTTTACATGCACTGCCTCAGATTTAAATGCATACCTGCTTTTTTGTTGGTTTGGGGCTTATACAAATAGATTTATGCCTCTTCTCAGTCATCGCTGTCTGCATCTGCACACTGGACCTTCAGCTTTATAGCATAAATCTCTTCCACTAAAGCTCTACTGTTACAATTATCACAGATGGTAACAGAAATAAGTGGTTATCTCGGTGGACCAGGTGCTTGAGAGAGATACATAGCACAATACACCAGTGGATTACATATTTATGAGTAAACACATTTCACAAAGAACATAGATGATTACTTAAATGAAGGAGCACCTTTCTTGAAGGCACCGTGTATAACTGATTAAAAGGCAAATTACGAATCCATCATGTTCCTGATTATAGCAGCCTTTCCTTTAAAGGGAACAAGTTTTAGCTTATAAAGGCATTGAGCTGTACAATGAACAAAAAATGTGTGAGAAATGTGATCCTTAATTCTTGTCCTTTAATGCTGTAAGCTTTTAAATTTGTTGTTGACTTTTATAGGTTCGTAGATTTGTTCCCTTCCTCTTACCTCCACACTGTCTACCCACTACAAAGGACATGTGTGAAGGATTCAGATATGTTTGTAGTGATACAGTTATTTCAGCAAGTGTTCTCTTTCTTTTGAAAAGAGGTTCAGTGAAAAAAAAAGTAGAACTAGACTTGTTCACATATGCATGTGAAATACTCCTAATATTTTCTTTCTATCATTCCTCAACTCTTGGGCAGAAGGTGATAAATATGGTTTCAGAGAACCAATTTCACAAAATGTATTTCACAAGAAACATGACTGCATTAACTAAACTCAGATGCCAGCCCCTTATTATTTCTGTGTTAGACAGCGATAAGTATGCTAGGTAAAATATTTTTTAATCTAAAAATTAATTACATAACAGAGGAAATGTCAAATGGAAATGTGCATGCAAAAGAGGTTTTGTTTGCTCAATAATACCCAAGGTACAACTGACAATATCTCTCACAAATAGCTCAATATGGAAGTGTAGTAACATTTGGTAGGTTCATGTGCCTGTGTTTCTCATATGTTTCCTCGGGAAGAAAATAATAACTTTTTTTTTTTTTTTTAATTACGTATGGAAAACAACAATTTGACACAGAAACAATATGTAAAACGTTGTTTTGGTCCTGGGCTCCCTAAAATCATGAATCAGAGAAGACAAATACTTTATACAGCTACAACCTAGAGAATGATCACCCACAATTTTTTTGTTGATATATTAAGACAGTTTTTGTTGTTGTGTAACAGTTACCTTTAAATAATGTGAAATGCTATGCTGGTGTGCCTCCTCATTACGGGTTTAAGTCTTAATAACTGAACTGAGTTATCAACATATATTGTGAAGACAAGTGTAAAAATGACTATCACCATTCCATAATTTCCCATTGCTCCATGTTGTCTGATGTCTAGCAAGACTTATGGTTGTTTATGGCATCTGCTTCATAGCAAAATGATGCAGTGGAAGGCTTTAGGGGCTGTGGATGTGTAAAGCAAGACTGAATCCTTGTGCTTGTGTGTTTCTTTTGTTTTCTTCCCCTCACATAAAAGCAAAGAGAACATATAAATTTATCATTAGTGGCTTCTCGCTCGCCTTTTGAGAGCAGCAAATACATTCTTGTGTTGCTCTGGGAGTGGTTAGGCAACAGTGCATGACAGAATTCGAAGTTCCATCATACTCATACAATTTAGTAAGAATTTACATGTGTCAGATTCCTAAATTACTATAAACCATATGATACCTACCTGTTTTAACATGAAATGAGCAGGTATGGTCTCACAGTAAAATAGCAAAGCACAGTATCCTGTTATTCCCTGAAGCATCCTCCTTGTTTCTGTGCTAAGACTGGTCTAACACTTCACTCCACTGCAGGAAGTTTTAACTAGTTAAATACCTGTGACAGGGCAGAACCAAGTCTGACAATCCAAAACTTAGAACACCTCAAGCCAGAACATAAGCCAGCCTAAGTTATCATAGATTTGATTAAGATGATGGAGATATGCTATTCCATAACATCTGAGAATCTTGTTTTCTGTCTTACAGTTTTCAGCCTTTTTACTTGTGAAGCAGGTATTTCCCTGCAGCTCATGGAGAGGACCATGTTGGAACAGATATGCACAGTGCAACCTGTGGAGGACCCCACACATGAAAAGGTAGATTTGCTTGAAAGGAAGCTCCAGGCTATGGAAAGAACTCACACTGGAGCAGGGGAAAAGTGTGAGGAGGAAGGAGCAGCAGAGATGAGCAGGTAGGGACTGATCACAGCTCCCATTTCACACCCACATGAGCTACTGAGGGTGGAGGGGGAAAGGTGGGAGGTGGAACAGTTGGGAGTGAAAGAGTAAAGCTGAGTCTGGGAATAAGAATGGGTGGAAATATAGAGAGAAAGTGATTTAGTTTTGTTCAAGGATAGCTGTTGTCCTGATACTGATTAATATTTTTGTGCCAATGCATAAATACAAAAGAACAGTCAACAACAAAACAAGAATTAGCCAAGGAATTTAAACCACATTATAAGGGAGAAAAACCTGTAAAATATAAAATCATGTTCTTAGGTAGTATGTGAGGCTTCTGCTTCAGCATAATCCATGCAACCATGAAATATATATAGAAAATGAAAAGAACAAAGACCACCCAGTATTATTCTATTTTTATCATTAGGGGTATAAAATTATATATGTAAGCTACGTCTCTCTGGAGACTCCTTTAATCATGTCTTCCAATAGATCATTGCCAACATGATGCTTACATTCATTTACCTTTGTCTCCTCTGCTCACATTCATTTGCCTTCAGTTCCTCTGCTCTATTGCCAGTAAAATCACTTTTGAAATTTACTTTTATTCTAATTTTCCATTGTAAGATATATTTTTTCCTTTTCACAAGAATCCTTGCTGATGTTAAACCTTCTTTTGCTTCAAAGAAACAAATACAACAATGTCCATTACTTAAGTTAAAATGGTAAAATACCATCTCAATAAACTGAAACAAAATATTGATAAATGACAACTGATCAAGAAGATGCATTTGTGGCTGTGTTTGAAAGAACTACAATCTAAAGGCATAGGGCCAAATATTTCTCTGAGTGCTTCTTTATAATGAGATAAGGAATCAGAACAATGATTACAGTAATTCAGATCAAAATACTTTCCAGGATTCCAGGAAGTTTACATAAACTGCATTAGCAGTAGCAATTAAAATTCAAAATGCTACCATCCACTATTAGTTCCATCATAATTGGCCTCACCCAAAACTCTTACAAAAATCAAATAGATACTTGCAAGTGCTTAGTGGCTATCCTGTTCTCATTCAGATTTAACAGACATAGAAACAAAAGCCTTCTGTCTTCCTGTCTTTGCAGCATAAATAAATAAACACAGTATTTTGGAGTCTGAAAGTCCCAAAATTTTCTTCAGCAAGAGTTTATCAATACCCATTAACTTATCAGTATGTGTGCCTGGTATGGATGTCAGGCCATAGTTTGCCTTAATTTTCTTTTTATCCATATCTCTATGCTCTAAGTCAACCAGTTCCACTTCATTACAGCAAGACAATACAGCAAAATGGTCAGATTTTGGAGTGGTTCGGTCCGTTGGTATTGTTCTCCACATAGCTTTTTTTTTTCTTTTTACTGCAAGATAAAACAATCATTAAGCTGCAATTGCATGCAAATCTCAGCAAATTTCTGTTTTCTTAGACAGTGAATTCCATGGTTCTTAAAAATAACTTCTGGTTGCTGTCAAAAAAAACCCCCAAAACTCAAAAAAACACCAAAATGTTGCTGAATAAGAAAATTGCTGACATTTATGTAAATACACCAAAATGAATGTATGCAATAGATGAGTCTTGCTTGAAAATTACTTTTTGCAACTTAGTAATATAGCCATTGAATGATAAAAAACTATTTCTATAAAATAAGGCATAATATTATAATCATCAACTCTTGGCCAAAAGCTTAAGGGTTTTTTGGTTTTCTTTTTAGAAACCATTTTGAATGGCAAGTAGAGCTGGGTATACCTAGTGATTCCCATTTTAATCCTGGGGGTAAAGAAAGAGAAATATTTCAGAAAAATAAGGTTCCCTCACAATCTTTCTTTTTTGCATTTTAAACTCCACATATGTTACAAAACTCAGCCCAAAAACTGCACTCAATTGCTGTCGCAGAACCTTTTTCCCATCAAGCCAATGGCTGGTCTTCAGTTTGCTGAGAGTGAATTTTAAGTAACTGTCTGGGAAGATGCAGGAAAGAGTATAAGGAATAAAGAAAATAATTATGGACATCTGTCCATTGTCCTTTAAAAGCCTTTATCTTTACTACTGCCCACATGGGGATTAACCACTCCTTAACTGGGCATCCAGAAGCTGCAAATTGGCAGCACTAATAGCATGGACACTCTCTTACCAGTGGGCAGAAAAAGAAAGAATCTATCTCTCCTCTCATCTACCTCTTCATCATGTTCGTCTTGTGTCAATATAAATCTCTCTGAACTGTCTGTGTTCAAGACCAAGATTGATATTTTTCTAATTAGCTTTCTTCATACCTTCTCCAGTATATTTTATTTAGTTTATGAATTGTTATTATTATTACTGGGCCTCATGGGTTAGGAATTGTAGGCAAAATGTTTTGTCTATGAATCATAGAATGTTAAGGGGTTGGAATGGACCTTAAAGATCACCTAGCCTCAAGTCCCCCTGCCATGGGCAGGGACACCTCCCAGTAGACCAGGCTCTCAAGGCCTTCTCCAACCTGGCTTTGAACAATGCCTGGGTTGCGGCATCCACAACTAACCTGGGCAACCTGTTCTAGTGCCTCATCACCTTTGGAATAAAAAATTTCATCCTAATATATAATCTAAACCTATTCTCAGCTGTAAGCCATTACCCCATGTCCTATCTCTACATTTCCTGATGAAGAGTCCCTCTCTGGCTTCCTGGTAAGCCCCATTCAGATACTGGAAGGTTGCTATGGGGTCTTCACACAGTCTTCTGTTCTCCAGGCTGGACAGCCCTAACTTTCTCACCCTATCTTCATAGGGGAGGAGCACCAGTCTTCTTATCAAATTTGTGGACCTCCTCTACACTTGTTTCAACAGTTCCATGTCCTTTGTGTGTTGGAGGCATCATCCCATCTTTCATTCCTTGTTGCATTAATGGGGACATGTTTGAAGAAAGACATATTCCCTATGTCTGTGTTTGTTTATCTTTAGGAATTCTGAATAAAACCCAAGGGCCAGCTGCAAAATAAGATTAGTCATCATTCTAGGTATAAAATTACTACAGAATTTTAAAAGAAAAAAAAAGAAAATCATGCAACAAAAAACCCAAACAACCACCCCCCCCCCCCCCCAAAAAAAAAACCACTTCCCCCCCCCAAAGAAANAGTATCACTCTTCCCTCCCTGAAGGAACTACTGAATGGAAATACAGCTATAAATACAAACACAGATGCATAGTTTTGTTTCTCAGTATGTTTTCTGTATCTTGCCTTCTTTTTACTAGATCTTCTTTCTTTCAAGATGCTCTCCTTCCCTCACTGAGACAGAATAATATATAGGCTTTCTTGGTTTGATTGCTCTGATCTTTACACATGTCTGGGATTGTTGCCTTTCCTCCCAGAGCCATTGCAGAGCATGCTCAGGCAGTGGTTTCTGTCTATGAGCCTTTCCCCATAATCTCTAGTCTCTAATGGCAACTAGTACCTTCTCAAGCATCAGATGAAGAAATGATTTTAAGTGGAGGAACAGTATTTTACTCCTCCCTGGGGCATGATTGCTATGATTAGCTAGGTCTGCTAGAATGTTCAAGTGCATGAAGCATCTGCTGCCTGGAAAGAAAGTAAAAAGGAAATAAAAAAAGAAAACAACACAGAAAGCTGTTCAACCCTTACTGCCCCTTGGCAAAGCAGCAAAAATTGTGAACAGCTTTGTAAATGTCAACCTGAGGTGTGGAAGTGTCTCATTCTTTATTCATATACCATTACATGAGGTTTGAAAGCAGGTGTAGAAGAGAATTTTTACAACCAAGTGTATGATGTATGCATGCAAGTCTCTGTCTGAGATGATTTGTAAAGTAGAATTGCTAGCTGTTCTGTAGACATTGGCCAACAAGATATAGGTACAGACAGCATTATGTTCGAAAGGCTGAACAATCCATATAGCAACTGGCTTATTTGCAAATAAATGAACAGCATTCTATAGGGTTTTTTTAGTATTATATTGGAAACAGAAAGATAATATCTCTAAGCATGTACTTCTACTAATACATATTTTGGTCTAAATATATAAATTATATTACTCTATGCAATACACAAAGGAGCAGCAGCAGTTAGTGCTGGTGTGGCATGAAATTTAACAAGAAATGCCAGATTCTGCACCTAGGACAGATTTATGTTGGACATAAGTATAAATCCGGAGAGAAGTGTCTGGAGAGCAACCCTGCAGAAAGGGATTTGGGGGTGCCAGTAATCAGGAGCTTGGTGTGAACCAGGAGTGTGTCCTGGCAGCCAAGGGAAAGAACTGCATTCTGGTGCATCAAACATGGCATCACCAGCCAGCAACAGAGGTGAATCCTGCTGTATTCAGCTTTGGTGCACCTTCACCATTCAGCACTGTGTGCAGTTCTGGGCCCCACCATTTAAGAAAAATGTGGAAGTCCTTGAATGCAACCAGAAAGGCTAGTCATAAATGCCCTTATCTTATTGCACCAATGAGTTTAATTAGCACATAAAAATGCAACTGAAAATTTTATTGTTGGCAAAAGCTCTGGCACAAGTCCATTATGTTGGGATTGTTTAGTTTCAAAAATATAAAGAACGTTTTTCAGAGAGTTTCAAGTATGTTGTTAATTTCAAGCAGGATGGAATTTATTTTATTTTTTATCACATTACATTCTGACAGCCTCTTAATGTCAACCTTTTACCCCTGAGATTAAACTCTTTTCTTCTGAATGAGTCTCAGTTACTAATATGGTCAAGGTTAGAATCCAACTTGTCTCCTCTGGCACAAATGAAGAATAAATTAAGGCAGAAAGGTGCAAAGTGCTGCTCTTTACAAAAGAACCTTTGATAAGGAAGAAATCATAATTTTATTTTAAGTGATTTTAATCACGGTTAAATAATGCTGGACCGACAGAATATTTGTTTAATTGAATAGAGACATAGAATGTAGCAGAGGTAATTTGTCAGGCTAAGGAAATTTAGCTGTGATTCAATTTTCTTCATACAAAAAATCTACTCTCCATCCTCTGCAGAGCGTGCTAAACACATTATTTATCCTCCTGGCATTAGCGTTAGCTGTATTATCATGTGAAGTAAAGCAATAAAATGTACTGTTTAGATCATTTCACAGGAAGAAGTTGGGCTGCACAAGGTGCTGATCCTTATTTTTATTTTGTTTGCCTTTCGTGGATACCACACCAATCAAAGCTAGCATTTACTTTAATGTACTAGATTACTATTGAATTTATGTAAAAAAACCTTTGAAAAGCATGAAAGTCCCAGTGATGAAATCTAAAGCAAAAATAATTGAAAGAAATTTAGAAATACATTTGATACTCCACTTTTGTAACAGTCTAAAACTGGACTACCTTTCTAACCTGGTCTGAAAAAGTGATTAAAGTGTTTCTGAACTTAACATGGGTTTTCACTCTCTAAAATTTCCCCAAAAAGATAGGAAATGCTAAAAGCTCTCAGTAACAGAAAGTTCATTTTGGCATACCCTGTCAAGAGATTAAAATCCAAATATTACTGAATCTAAATTCTTCAGATCTTGAAGTAGCCCCTGCTGATTATGACTGAAACATTTGCCTAAAGGGTGAAAAAGTTTGTACTGCAAGGATAGCAACTTCAGATTATGGCACTGTCCATTTGCTACCTCATGAGAGCAATACAAACACCCAAAACCAAACTCAGTGCTGGTATTTATTCTCTAACAAAGTTCAGTGGTAACTGTATTTCCTTTTTTTTTTTTTTTTCCCCTTGGAAGAAAATAAATATAAAGAAAGGTCTAAGCAATGTAGAAGCAGTTGTTTAAGTATTCTAGCCTTACTGATGAATGTGCAGTAGTGTATAAGGGAAGAAAAAAAAGCAAACTGTAGTCATATTCACATGCCTCTAAATGCATAACAGGGGTTAACTTCTTCTCTTCCCTTCATGGGAAGACTGAAATCTAATTTTGTTTAATTAGTTCTATCCCAGCCTCATCAGTTCCTCACAGCCAATACTGCATCAAAGGTAACTAAATTACTTTTTGAACATTAAAAAGGGACCCACAATACAAGAAACTTTTTTAAACCAAAACATGCATGCTAACTTCTCATTTATAAGGTTTATCATGGATTCCAAACACTAAAAGCCTTCATCATTTTATCTTCTTTCTTCATCCTCTTTAATCTGATTCAGCTTAAGAGTACGGATACTGATAAATCAGCAGGATTTCACCTACACCTTTTGTGTCTTTACAGTCCCCTGCAGTTCTGGAAAATATATGATACAGAATTATTTTCATTCCAGAGGCAATCATGAAAATATTTTTCTCTTTTGATAAATGCAAAACTTTAGCTACTCTAGATGGATGTGCACATAGTAAAGAATACAATTTGGTTCATTATCTGGACTCATTTTATGATTTTTTTATAATGCTCAGTGACAGGATCTTATACCTCAAAGACATCCTAAGCAGACTGAAAAACAAGGATTCCTCTAAATACATTATACCCGATGGATGATTAGAAGTGGAAACTGTCGAACATGTCACAGCTGTTAGGCCTGTCCATTGTATTGTTGTACTTCTAGTTTCAGTGCTAAAAGTCAATGCTTCCAGTGTCTAATAACAATCAGAATAAAAAAAAACAACAAAAATACAAAGAGACGTGAAAAATTCACTAAAAAAAATGAAGAAATTAAAAAAAAAAAAAAAGAATGCCATGCATGCTTTAAAAATTGTACTTTGTTTTCACTGTTTACAGGACTGTGAAAATAAGGAGTCCTGTCTGAAAGAGAAGAAGATCTTGTTATGTAAAGGATCATAATCGAACTGTTGTGTACAGGGAGAAGCCTAGAACATGACACCAAAGTGCTTTTAAAAGGATTTGAATATTTAAGTCATAACTGACCTATATTGGACACAGAACGAGAAAGCCTTCAGGGTAGAGGATAAGGAATTACAAAGAGGGAAAGAAGGTGAACTAGAGCCAAAGGAAGGAGTAGCTGAAGTATTAAGAAAGGAGTGAAGTTCGTGATAGATATGTCAGTGCCCTTGTTATGCCTCGCTTATTTCATGAATGACTAGTCCGTCCTGAAAACACAAATTAACTGAAAAGACTAGATTTTGGAGATGTTCTGAAGGGAAAATGACAGGATTTAGTAACAGCCTGAATGTGAGAGATAAAGGACCGAAAACTGTCTAGTGTAATAATAAGTTACCTGTTTAGGGGATGAGAGGGATTACAAGCTTAAGTGTGATGATGGGAAAGGATGCCAAGGTGAGGACATATGTGAAATGGTTATTTGCTTCCACTTCTCTGAAAGGTCTACATTTCCGCTACAGAAACATGAAAAATTCACAGTGGTTTTCAGAACTGAAATTCAATATGTGTCAAGCACTGAACAAATACAAATTTTAAGGTGAGATAGGATGTCTAAAAATTATATACAGGAATTGTATTTTGGCTGTTTATATGTAAACTGTCTTACACAAGACTAAGAGGGATTAAGATACTTGATAATAGATATTAACAGATGTCAGAAAAATTTCATTTACATTACAAGATCAATTACAATGTGTTGACTAAAGCAACTTAAATGTGTTTAAAAATAAACAATGGTGAAACAGTGGAAGAAATATGAAACTATTTTAAACATCACGGAAGTAGAATTCTTTTTCTTCTTTGATTTTAGTTTCCCAATTTTCTACCCTTTCTATGTAACAAATGTAGCCAAACTGTATTGGTGATCACAGACAAAGACTCTGGATCTTAGAAGTGGAAGAGAGTACTTACAGCAGGGTACCATCAGCTTGATTCCATGATAAGTCTAAATCTCAACAGCAGCATATCAGATCAGTTATAATATCATATGAGATGATGGGAAGACTCCACAGTTCTTCTGAAAGCTTTTTCTTGTTCTCTTCTTGACTGCCTGCCTTCCTTCCTTCCTTCCTTCCTTCCTTCCTTCCTTCCTTCCTTCCTTCCTTCCTTCCTTCCTTTTTATTAATATAGACTTTCATAGTTCCAATTCCATGCTGTTAATTGGATCAAGTCAGATTTAATTCCACTGAGACTGCAGCTCTAGTGTCATCACCATATAAGCTGTTAAATCCCTCTGAAACCTTCAATTCCTTTTTAAGTGGCAGAGACTCTTTCCAGGGGTCGTCACTCTGCAAAGTTTGTGCTGGCTTTCGATCTGAGATGTTTTCTTGCTTTCTGTAAATTCTTATGCACTTGTGGTAGTTGGAAGCACGTGTAAAACTACTCCTACAGGGCAAGGGAGATTCCACCCATGACTACAAGGGAGATGATCATCAATCCCACGTCTTCCAGTTTTCTACCAAACAAGTACTCTTGAAACTCCAGGGGGGATATTAATTCATTTCAATGCTTGATTAGAGACAAGCATCATCTTTCAGGTTAGTATTTGGTTTTAAAGGCAGTTCAGAATTTAAAATAAATAAAATTTTAATCAAGTACACAACTGATCTTCAAGGAGAAAAAGATGCATTTTCGGCCCACTCTTACATCTGAAAAACGCCTATGTCAAAATTTGTATTTTCCTCTGGTTTGTGCTTCATTGCAATTAATTCATGCTGGTTTTTATTGCTGTCCTCAGTTTGAGAATATTGACTTATAAGGCACCACTAGTTGGAAAAGGCTTTATTTCTGCAGTGCCCATGGTTTCTACTGGACTACACTGTGTGTTTTATACGCTAAGGCAGTTTGAGCCTGTTCTTTCAATCTGCTGATGTAAAGGTACCCATACAAAAATGAGTTAAGAGTCACTAAAGACAAAATGTAGGTTTGAAAAGAAGACCAAGCTAGTACTATGTCTTATTTTATGTCTGCAGTTCTTTAAAATGCTACCTCAAGCACTGAAAGTAGTTTATTTTGTGCTGAAAACCCAAACAGTAAATTAGTCTATGCATTTTATTTGATTGCTGTGTTTAGGCTGTTTCTGATATTCCAAACCAGCAAAGATAAATTTGTTGGTAGAGTCTGTCTCTTCTCTTTGGACCACAGAATATCTACCTTGTTTCTCAGTAACTACAAATCTATATAGGTTTCTGTAAACCTATACTCAAGTCAATAAACCTCTTATGCTTGTGTATGCATCAACACGTATTTTTTAGATAAATATATTTGTAAAGACTTTGAGTCTTTGCATACCTATATACATACATAGATAAAGAAAATTAACTTTTATTCAAAAGTACCTTTGGAAATACCTACGTGTTTAGGATATTATTCATAAGGAATGAGAATTCACATTCTAAAAATAATAAAAAAATATATTGTGCCTATTTTTCCTTATGAAATAGAGCAGAAGGCCAGTTACCATCAAAAAACAATGAGAATTTCTCATCATCAGAAGAGTCCATTTTTTTTTAGTCTTGTTTATATATTTCTCCTTTTGATCATTTGACATTTATGTACTACTATGCTTATAACTCTGAAGTTATTTTATATTTTAAGTAATACTAAGGGAAATGGAACATTACTAGATAAGAACCATCTGACTTCAAAACCATCAAAACAAACTTGCCTTTGCTGTCAAATTTATTCAAAATTGAGATATCTCCATGAAATATTTCACATTTCAAAACATTCTGTTCAGTATTTTTGTGAGGTTCTGATACCTGTCAAGAAATCAGCAATCTGATTAGGTAATATGTTATATAAATAAAGTTAAATTAAGCAATATCAGTTTCAGTTAATATTATGCAGATTCTCAGTAGAAGGTACATTAATTTTAGATAAAATGTAAGGATTTTTATTCTGGATTTTTTAAAGTTATTGGTTTTTTATTTAACATGCATACTTTTGGTTTGCTTGTTTTTTAAAATAAATATGTTTATGGTTATTCTCATTCCATATGTAAAGTTTCTTTTCCCAACTCTGAATTATGTCTTGAGATGACTATTTCACTGGAAGCCATGCCTAACCTATTTTTTTTTGTCCACAAGTTCAAATCTGATTAAATGAGCTGTTGTTTGTTGTGGTAATTTCCTGTAGTACAGACAACCCAGAAGAATTTCAGAAAACAAACCAGAAAATTTTAAATGGAAGAAAGCAAGAGGGAAGCTGTGACAGGACTTTGTGCCTTTCAGCAAGAAATTCTGCTGCTCAGTGTCAGGGCATAGCATAGGACACCAGGCATGGTGATGGGGATGGGCTAAGACTGGAGTGGGATGTGATCTTGCTAGTGGGCAACAGGATCAGGCCTGGTGAGGGAAAACAGGGTCAAACATAGCCCTGGAATGGCCAAGCAGGGCCATGGGGATGGATGTAGGGAGGCTGGGCAGAATCAGTAGAGACTGTCAGCTCCTGCAGAGCTATTAGGTCTTTTCTGTGATAATTTCAGCTGAAAAAAGAAATTAAAATAATATTGCAAATTTCATTAAGTTTTGGATACTTTCTTCCCACTGTATCTAATTTTATTCTCCTTGAAATACTGAATGTTTCTGATTGCATGGGCATACTATAATTTAGCTTGTAAAACTGTCACAGCAGACAAAACCTGCAATATCAAACTATACATTATTCAATTTGACAAAAGTTTCTAGAACATGGACTATAGCATAAAGGATTTTTTCTCTCTATAGACTCCCCTGTATCTGCTTAAGCAGCATAGAATATGTGAAGAACCTCCCTTCTGGCTGTTCCAACATGCCTTGTTTCAGTTCATTTGGAAACAGGAAGCTCAGGGTTGAGGGTTGACAAATGATGACAGAATTTGAAAATACAGAGACAAATCTTTTTCCTTCTTGAATTTAAGATTTATTTCTCTTATACCATCACGACCAATCCTCTTTCTCCAGCATTTCTTCTCGCATCCATATTGAATAAGTCATCTGCTGGAACTTATTTTCTGTTAGACCCAGAAGGATGGGCTAATATAGTAAATCTTACACTCACCTCAGTTATTACAACCATATCATATACCTCACTAAAGCAATTAATCAACTTTTTTTTTTTTTTCAGAAAATATTTAAAACTTGGTTTGACCTGTTCCAGAAGCTTACCAGGCCACTTTTGCCACAGAGTCTTAGCAGAGATTCAAAAAGAAAAAGATTTTAGAGACTTTTTTTTCTTGAATGAAAACTTAATTAAACAAAATAAACAACATTTGATATTAGGCTGACCAAATAATTTTGTTCAGGTTTGGTTTTGACTTTTTGGTTTGACTCTCTACCATTACCCCTAGAAATGAAGAATAGAGACTCGAAAAGATAATTTTTTGAGACATATGTTGCATGCAGCATTACAGCTACAGGAACATACTTTCCTGAAATAATATTGATAGTTTTCCCGGTAGTGTGCTTTAAAGAACATTTCAAATTTTTCATTTCTTTCTTACTCCTTTCCTGTAATTTCTTTGGAGAAAGTGGAAATATGTATCTCAAATATTAATAAATAAAATTATTATTCTACAGTCTTCTCATAGAAGTTTTTCTATTAAGCACCAGACAGAGTTGTAATGTTAAAATTTGGAAGGCTGTTTATAATGGCTGTAATATTTACTACATAGTTCTGTTTTTTCTGTCTATACATATTCTTGAAAGTGAGTAGAAAACTGAATGCATGGAAAAATGATAAGAAGTGATGTAAAAAACATTAGTGTATGACGTGAATTGACAAAGCAGAAAAGAGAGGTGTTTTTCGGATGAAGAAACTGTGCAGTCAGAGCTTTACTGCTGGTCATCTGCTCAGATGTATGAGTGGCCCCACGAAAATAAGCATTTTATTTGACCAGACAATACTTTTTAAACCGCAGTTCATGATTACTTTGAATTTGATCAGGTTTTTTGCTGAGGGAGAGGTCTTTGCCAAATTTGTGTCTTTCAACCAAAGAAGAAACATAGTATAATAAAACTGAAGTGGAGCCCTGTGTCTCAACAGCTCTTAAAATTTTTAGTAACTTTTTTGAGAGAACAGACTTTTGTTTCTCTAAACACAGTTTAAAAGGAACTTTCTGAGTAATAATAACTTGATAGTAGACAAAGAGATAACAGACAGAAGATATTCTCTTTTACTACAAACTCCTTTTATCAGACCAGTTTAATCTGGAAACTATTGGGATGGAGGAGTTAAATTCTGCTAAATTAGTGTTTTTATTGAGATTATAAATCCTATTATAATCTTTTAAGTTTAAGGCTCTATAATATGTGTTTGATTGTTACCGTATTTATACCTCCTGAGCCAAGAAAGTCCAATAGGATAAAGACTTTTCATATGTGGGAAAGATTTGACCTTGGGCATATCTAAAAGTGAATAAAAGCTTGTCTTCTACTCTTCTTTCTTTTTTCATGTGTGAGTTATCTTGCTAATCCAATATTAAATAGATTAATGGTGTAGAGAAAAGGTATTTCTTCCTGCATGGTACAAAGGCTATAGCTGAGTGCAGTGTGTTTCCTTCTTAGTACTTCATGAGTGTTGAGAACCTAATGAGCTCATATCTCCTTTCTGAAAGAGTAAAAAAAAAAATAGATTCTGGCCTAATGATTGCTTTTTCAGCCAGCAACAGCAGTGCAGTTAATATATTGCTATGTGGGAATTGCTTCTAGCAGCTGTCACAGCATACATTCACTGTTAAGTGCTGGGGTGTAGACATGACTCTGGCTCTTGATTAACTAGGGAGTAATCAGGGAAAGAAAGGTGCAAGCAATGCAAAGGGTGACTTGAAAGAAAGGCTTGTCTCCCAGCATAGTGACTACTCTTCCTGCTAAGATTTTTCTCCCAGAAGAATTGAACTTGCTAGAGCTGCTAAAGCTGGGCCAGCTAATGGACCTTTAATTGGTGTGTGGTAGTCCAGATCCTTTGCTGTAACACAGTCTTTTCCCTTGTCATAAAACTCTCCCAAAACTTCTCAGAATCAAGTTATATTTCGAGTTTGAATTATTTTTTTTCTATGAGAAGGGAAAGTTTCTGTGGTATTTAGACTATCTTTCAATACTAATAGCTTTGTTTTTAGAAGATGAAAAACAGCATAGAAGAGATATATGTCTATGGCCTAAAAGTAGAACACTAGACCTCCTTTTTCCACTCTGTAGAAGATGAAAGGATTTGTGATGCTTGTCATGAATCTACTTTGTTATAAACAGAAAAAGGTTTACACAGAGCACTGGTAAAAGCATTTAAACTAATCTAACTCCATGACCTAGGAAAGACCTGGTTTTACTACCTTTCAGGAGAAGGAGAGAGGAATGGTTACTGGCTCAGGGACAAAGCTAGGGACAAAGTGGGTGTGTATGGAAGGGGGAGGGCAGGGAGACAGGTGCACTGCTGCACAACCTGCCCCCTGGACCCTCTGGTCTGGTTCTGAAACAGCTGCCAAGCCACGTGGCACACTGAAAACCCCAAAATACTGCTGGCCAATCACACAGGTCCCCTAGGGAACAATAAAGCACAGGTGCACACCTGAGGGAGGGCCCTGGGACACCAGAGAATATAAAAAGCTGTGGCAAGGGTGTGCAGCAGACCCACCCCGCTGCCTTGGATTTATAAGCAGTTGAGTCTACACTGGATCTTAGGTAGTGATTATATACATACTTTTTTCTCTCCTTTTTCTTTCTCTTTCTCTCTCTTTCTCTCCTAACCTCCTCTTCTTAAAATATATTGTAATTCAGACCAAAAAATTTCCAGTCAAGTGCCTTACTTTGTCTGGATGCATTAAAGTTTACTAAGTCAGTGCTTTGTAAAATGCCTTTCTTTGACTGGATGTTGTTTTAAAATTTGCCAAGTACCTCATTCTACCTTAATTTTTTAAAGTTTGCAAATAAAAATTTATTAAACCTCACTAGAATTTAGTTCTTTTTCCCATGCACCACCAGAGTGAATATAATTACCTTTCCCCTTACACTCATCAAGCAGGGTTAGGACTGAATGAGTGTTAGCAAGATTGGGGTTTTTCTGTCGTTGTCGTAGTTTAACCCCAGCCAGCAATCAAGGCACAGGTAGCCGCTTGCTCACTTCCCCACCAGTAAGATCAGGGAGAGAACTGGAAGAGTAAAAGGTAGAAAATTCTTTGACATAAAGACAGTTCAATAGGGAAATCAAAAGCTTCACCCAGAAGCAAAGCAAAACAAGGAATTAATTCACTGCTTCCCTTGGGCAGCCCGGTGTTCACCCATCTGCCAGAGAGCAGGGCCCCATCCCACATAACAGTGATTTGGGAAAACAAACACCATCACTCCAAATGTCCCCCTTTTTTCTCCTTCTTCCCCCTACTTTATAAACTGAGCATGATGTCACATGGTCTGGAATATCTCTTCAGTCAGTGTGGGTCACCTCTCCCGGCTATGTCTCCTCCCAGGCACCCCCAAATTCCTCACCAGCGTGGCAGTAGGAAAAGCAGAAAAGGCCTTGGCTCTGTGCAAGCCCTGCTCAGCAATAACAAAAACATCTCTGTATTATCAACCCTGTGTTCAGCACAAATCCAAAACACAGCCCCATACCAGCCACTGTGAAGAAAATTAACTCTACCCCAGCTGAAACCAGCACAGGTATGAAAGCATGTAAAAAAGTCACAAATAGATACCTTTGATAGGTGTGTGCTTACTCCAACAATATTCTAAAAATTTCAGGAACATAACAGTAACTGGTTTTGGATTTCACCTCTGCTGCCAGTAATTTGTCACAGTAAGTTTTCTGCATTGATTTACAACTTTTTAAAGAGTATCTAGAACTAAGAACTAAGATGGGCTGTTTAAAAAAACTAAAATTATTTTTGTTGTTACAAAAGAGCATGTATTTATGTTTTGTGGATCTTTTCCAAAGAAATGTAAAAGTATTTCTCAAAATAACTGACCATAATAAGCATTCACAGCTGTATTCACCAGCGTTTCTGCAGGTATATACATACAAGCCTGATATATTTTCAGGACTGCTATATGTAAGACTCATTATGATTCCCCAGGATGCTTGTGTTAACAAATTATTATCCCATTAAAAAAAAAAGCCAACTAAACACTTTATAATAATAATTGGTCTACAAACTGTCCAACTGTTGCAGCGGCTGTAACAGCAACATGGATTCATTGAATGGACATATGGTTACATTCAATTAATTACTTGAGCACTGGACTGTGCTGTATACATGTAGAGAGTTTAGAACATGTTGTTACTGCAGATGCTGTGATAGAGACAAAAGTAGTGAGTTTACTTCAGGGAAGCATATTGCTGATTTAGGAGTGTAATGGCCCCAGAAAAACTCATTCATAAATGTTATATACTGTTGACATAATAACACAAGTTCAGGAACATTTTCCTTAATTGCCTTTTCTGATTGTTGACAGATTTTCTTTTCTGTAACAAGATCAAGAAGAAAGTCTATTATCCCCAAATAAAGCAGATAGAAAACTTTTGCTAATTTTATAGAACATAGTGCTTTTAGTCAGATATGCTTGTACTACTAGGTAAGACATTTGATTTCAGAATTGCTATCAAGGGAGTTAGTGGGCTGTCAAGATCTAGGAGGTTGATGATATAGTTTCCAGAAATGGTTGAATTGTTTTTCTGTGAAAATAAATTATCTAAGCAATTACACCTTCTTTATTCTGTTGGACAATCATTTATCAAATGAGCCTTATTCCTTAAATGTGAATTTTATGCATAAATGTAATCTGAACAGTTTAGATAGCAGTTTGCAGTCTAGGGAGTATGTGTGAATTGTCCACTTAGACTATATTTTATCCATTATTTGTAGTGTGTAATTGAATTCATCTGATGTTTGGTTTTTGATAATTTGACTATTTGGGAGAGCTGTATAACTGCCAGTTTTTAAACAGTGAAATAGAAAAAAAAAAAAAAAATACAGCACTTTTAGAACTAGTATCCCGTTGTCAGGATTTCCAGAACCAGTGCAACTTTCACAAACAAATGCAATGAAATTCTTCTTGTCCAAGCTTTTGATGCATGCCGTGGTCTGTGAAATGTTACTACTTAATCATCTCCCTGAAATAACTGTCAAAGTGGAGAGCACCAGTTTAATAGGCTTTGCCTCAGTCTGCTTAGTTTCTTCCTGAGATTCTTTCAAGTGAGACACATGAACAGCTGATGGGAAAAGGTACATTATCTCCCCTAGTGTCTCATTTTGTCTTGTTTGCAGATAATATTTCCTCAAAATTTCCTTGTCTGGTGATGGCCCAGGAATTTAAAACATTTTAATACTTTCTGATATGCCAGTTTTATGCTACTACTACAGGACATTTTTTGTGAAAAGTGAATTCCACTAAGAAGCCATTTAAATTTTATGTTTTTATAAAGTCTATTTAAGCATTGCAAAGATTGTTGAACCAAGCAACTGATGGGACTGGCTCTAGGTTTTCTTTAAATATTGCGTCATGCAGCTATAAATACTTTATCTGAAAAGCTCTAGTCATTAAACAGTTAATAAGGATAAGGAAGAAGTTCGTTTGGGATATATTAAAGAGTTGATTTAAATGGCATTAGATAGAAATATCCTTCAGAAAATCAATGCATTGCAAATGACAGTAACAGTTTCAAAATAGAAAACAGGCTTTGCGTGAGAACAAAGGATAAATTATCATAGAGTCATAAAATGGCTGGGTTGGAAGGGACCTTAAAGGTAATCTACTTCCAACTCCTGCTGCTGTCGGCAGAGACACCTTTCACTAGACCAGGTTGCTCAGAGCTCCATATCCATTAGGAGATCATGCCTCTTTTTTATTTGCTTGGCAAATTTTTGTTCAGCAACTAAGGAGTTATGGTCAAGTAAAAGTTTTTTGATTGAATTATTTTTCTCTTAGGCAGTTGTATTATGAGACACAGAGAAACAAACAGGTTTTTTTCACCAAAAGACACTTAATTCAAACACATTAGCACTACACTAAGGCCACTAGTGAGTGGCCTGCTCATAGTCATGTCTATTTGATATTGTGCTAGAGGGAGGTGGCTCCCCAAACTGCTTTTTGCAAATTTGTCTTAATGTGTTTCTTTACTCAATCCATCACTTGATGATTCTACCTCTTGAGAAACTTCTCCTGGTTTCCTTCTCAATAGAAGAACTTGTGTCATGGCCAAAGAGCTAAACTGGGATTGGAGTAACTAGGTTAAATTGCTAGCTCCATCCATTTGAACAGAGACCATACAGCTCAAGGGTACTTTGGCTTTAGTTTTGGTTTTTTTTTTCCTCTGCTATTTCTGAAGGAAAATAGTAACATTTCAACTCCACTCAAAATTTCTCATGTTTATTTTGTGAGAACACTGGAGAAAGTATCATTCCCTATATCCTGCATTCTCTAAACACTGACGCAACATGACTTATATTCCTGTTGCTGTACATAGATATTCATACATATATATGTATAGCAGATGAAGATTAGGTGTGCTGTAGGAGTGAATAGCTGTATATGCACTGTGGATATGTGATTTGCCTTCTTTTAAGGACGCAAATATGTTATTTCTAAAGGTAACCACATTACTAAAAATTTGGTCACAGCTGGAAGTTAATTTTTCAAAGGACATCCAATCAGTCCAAAACCCCATCAGTTCTGTTCTTTTTTTATACAGGACTAATGCCTAGAATTTGAAAGGAAGCGATAAAAGGGGAGAATAATTTCTTTATATATTCTGACTCCCTGGTACTCTTGTATCCACTAAATGCAAGTATAAGGTCCCAGATAGGAATTTTTCTTTTTTTTTTTTTTAAGGAAAAATTTTCTCCAACCTACATTCTCATTATATAAATCTGCAAGAAGGCACTGTTCAAAGGTGATTCGTTCTTTGGCATTGTGGAAGAACCCTTGCAAATTAAAGAAGAAGAGAAAAAAATAAAAGAACAGCAGAAAAGTATCCAGAGATCAGATTGTAATCTTCTGGGTTGTGTGGAAATCTTGGATGGTGTATTATTTTCCTAAACACTTTTATGGGCATTATGCAAAACCGTCAGCGAAAATGAAGAGATGGTAACAGCATTCAGATAGATTAAATAGTATTGCTCCCATATGATTCTATTACTAAGTGTAATCTGTGACACAAGCATGAACAATCTATTTAACTAAACATTTATATCTCTGAAGGAAGAGGCTCTATTTAGTACTCCGTGTTCACATGAGAATTTTTGGAATATACATCAGACTTCTTAATACGAAATCAAATAACTCCATATCTATGTAAATAATATATCACACCATCATATGAATTTTAATGATTTTATTGCAGCATATTTCTCTTTTATTTTTATAATTATGATAAATTAATTCTTCTTGAAAAGTCTTTGCCAATTTCTATGGCACTTTTACCTCCCTACTCTTTATTGAAGTAAAAGGAGGAAAAGGAGCACGGCGATGAGATATAAAAGTTAGCCAGTTTTGAATAATTCATTTTAAAACTGGACCTCATGTTCTAAATATCCCACTGGAAAAATGCAATACTTAATTTTATTCAGGTAACAACAGAATCTGTCAGAAAAACTTGATTTTATATCTTCTACTACATTACCCACTGTAATGTTAAACCAAGAAATTCATAGAAAACCATTGTGTTCTTTGAGGTCCTCACAACTTCTTTTCTGAAAAAAAGTGAAACTCTAACTGATGTCTACTTAGACATCAGCTCATGCAGTGGGTATTACTGTTTGTGGTTTGTATAGCCTCACAACTCCTGAATTCCATTTTTGATCCGCAAGGGAAGCAAAATCAGGCCCTGAAACCGTAAGAATTATGTAATAAATGATCCATCTCCTCCTCTGGACTGAAATAAGAGAAACATGTAGGCAACAGGTGGAACAGTTAGTCTGCTTGTATTTCCAGTACAGAAGAAAAAATGAGCACTGTATTTGTTTAGGGTAGTCTTGTTATTTTTCAAAACTGTGGCATAGAGTTGTAAGTGCAAATCACACAGACTGACAAGTCAGGCACACAAGGAGCAGACTTTGTACAGTAATAGCAGTTTTGGGTATTCTCATGCCTGAAACCACCAGAAAACATTAAGCAACTAGTAAACTTCTAAGAGTGACATTGACGATGTTATGATTTAAGAAAAAAAGAAATCAAAAGGTCTAAAAATAAGGCTGTCTTCACTGTTAAAACGAGAAGACTGAATAAAGCTTCTCTTCTTCACATACAGAGCAATAAGCTTTGTAAGGAAAAAGGAGGTGGACTTTTTTCAACTGAAAGTAGAAGGAAAAAAGAATCAATTAGAAAGGACTTGAATGTTATAGATTATATGCAGGTGAAAATTTTTACTTCATAGCTAACCACGAGAAGAAAAGTAAATGTAATTTGCCTCAGGGTGTCAAGCAAATTAAATTTATTTTTTTTCCACATGATCTGTACAATTGGACTTTTTATTTCTTTATCTGGTATTGTGATTTACAAATTGTCAATATATTTTACTTAAGTTAAAATAATGGGAAACACAAAACTAAGTAATTTTACTGTGTTGAATGCAAGTGTATGGCACAAGATGAATACAACTGGATTTACTTTACAGTGGTGTCCCAGCATTTTTTTCAATGTGCTTGTTCCTAAGACTGCATTTATTTAAATAAAATTTATTCAAGTCACTATCAGTCAATTTTTTTACATGAAAAATGTGAAGTGATTATAGGGAGGATCTTTGTGGCCATTATTCTGTGTGGAGTAGTTGATTTGACTACCTCAAATGGATGCGGAACGTTCATAGCTCTCTTTCCTTCTTGTTTATTTTTTATTCAAATTTATTGTAATGCTTTATAATTTTTAAGATGTAGATTTTTATCTTTTTATGATTTTTTTTTTTTAAGTAAAGTGAGAAATATTAATTTTGGGGAGAAACTCTCAATAAAATTTTTGTTATCTTCGTCTTTGGCCGCTCAGCGTGATCCTGGTAATTTTACAAAAATTGTCTCATCAGAAAGATTTAGTGCTTGGGGTATATTTAAATACAATTATATTGGCATTCACAAAACCACTCTCTACCAGTAGTTCTGCACCAAAGTGGCCCTTGCCTTGCTTCGGAAGAATTCGGAAGAAGCAGGATTTGTTCCAATATGATGAGTGTATTAGAGTCTATTTGTGCTGGGACTTAATTGGTTCCGGCGGGGAGCCACTCAGTAGGACTGCACCTACTGCAGGTTCTTTGCACCTTTTCTTTTCCATGACACCAGTTAAGAGAGAGCTGATCAGCTTATCAATGTACCCGAAATAAAATTAGCAAGGATCTTATGATTACTATGAAACTTAGGAGAAGGAGTGTTTGTAAATTGTGTAACAAGCAGAGGAAAGTGATTGCTTTAAATTTACTACCTGTCTTTTGCCTTTTTTTGATAAACATAACAGAGAGAGAAGTTTGTTTCCTTAGGTAATTTTCAGTGATCTAATGGCTATCCTCCATGCTGTCTGTGTGATCCGGATGCAAAAAAACCCCTAACCCTTCAAAACCATGTAAAATCAAAATGAAGATAGGGTACAATATCTCAGAGAATACTGATATAACAATAAAAGGTGTTATTCCACTCATTCGTAGCCAAGAGGAAGAGGAAAATTGAAATGTTTTTAAAACTTCAGAGATAATTGAGAGGGTTTGAAGTGTTCTGAAACAAAAGCCAAAAAAGGCCAAGGTCAACAATTAAATAACTGGATGAAGTGGATAATTATAAATCAAGATAGAGTATTAAAACCTGGTACTTTTTGCTTGTTACTGAGTCATGAAGAAATTATTTGGCTTAGTAAAGGAATTTGATAGGAGTACTCTAGGGGCTGAACAACAGAGAATATTCAGATCTATTTCTACTACAGATTGTATCTTACAATTTGCACATACCGGTATCTTTTTCCTTCTCTTAACTGGGATAAAAAGAGATAACAGAGATACAATTCATTAAACACTTCAGAAATCTGCACTATTTCCTGTGGTTTTGTGATACATATAATAAAATATTCAAGGTCCTGATATAACTTGATGCTATAGCACAACACAAAGAACAATATACTGGTGAAACCTTGAACAGTTATAACATGAAAACCTTGCTTTAAAAAATTAATATGTTTTCTTTCATGAAAAATGAGGGAATTTTTTATGTATCTTCTTTCTGGCAGGGTGTGTGTGAAAGATTACAAAATAAATTATTTGGAAGCAGTAAGTCTTATCATCTTAAAAAGAAGGGCAGTTAGGACCAGTTTCAGTTTTTGCCACTGTATATCTGGAGTGCAATCAGGTTTTATCTTTTTATATTTATTAAAGGCTTATGGAAAAAAAAACCCTTCTTAACCTTGTATCCAAACCACAGCTGAATAGTCTCAAGAAAATGGAACTAAAATAAATGCTGTAGGGCTGGTGTGAAGGGAGAGAGATGTTCAGGACTGCGATGAGCTGTCAGTTGTTTTATCCATCTGAGTGTCTGGAGTCTGCATGTGCAGCCACAGGCCAGCAGAGCCCTTCCTCTCCCTCCCTGCCAGGATGCAGTACCACTGCACTTCAAGATGAGCCCAAGGTCCAGGCACTCATGTGCTGGCAATTGGCTGGACAAGCTGTGCTGGTAAAGCAAGTGCCAGGGCAGGAGCAGAGAGATATGTGACCAGGAACAGGGATAGTCCTGAGGTTGCTCATCAGAAGACCAAGGCTGGTTGTCATAGCTTGTATTTGGCCATGTGCCTACTTTTTGTAGTTCTTTCTCAAATGTCTCTTCTTTCTGACTTACAGCCACACAGCAGCACCAGCCGCTGGCTCTAAGACCAGGCAGCTGAACTCCTAGAGCTGGCTGTGGAGGTGTGCTTTGCACCCTGGCCCCTAATGACTAGTACAGAAATGTGACATTCCAACTAAAAGCATCCTTTACATAGTGTCTGCTTCCTTTTTGGAGCACAGAAAGAAGTGTGCACCTGATAAAGTTTTCATGAGGACAGTGACACACATTTGGTAACCAAAGGCAGTGGGAGGAGTTGCCTGCCAAGTTAGAAAATCTCAGTGGCTTGAAAAGACTGAAGTCTGTAGAGGCCAGTAACCAGAAACACAGTGATCATGGTGTGTGCCAAGAGTTCATATGGCAACTGATGTGAACTGGGTGCTCAAGGTGCCTTGAGTTTCTGCATAAGACTACAATGTTGTTCTGAATGCAGGCTCCTTACCTGGAGAAAGGTATTTTTCTTTTTTATTCTGGTTTGCCCAGATTGGGAAGCTGGGTTGTAAGCCACAGAAGGCTGGCTCCTCAATCATCCAAACTTTAAGGTATTCATACATTTTAACAAACAAAGGCATCAGCATCATTAGTTACATAACTTTTTCATTAATTAGTGCTCAAACCCCTATTTGCTTGCTATATCTCTCACTTTTCATGTTAATTAGCCCATATGTGCAGTTCTTCCCTTCATTTCAGTCTGGGGTCCATTTTGAGTGGGCCGTCAATGAGGGTGCTCAGAATCTCCCACCACCGAATTACTTTTTCCCCAGTTGCTGCTCAGTTCTGCTGAGTTTACTGCTGATGGCTATTTTCCAGACTGCCCATTAATCTTGAGACTGTCTTTCCCTTTTCCTCAAAACAAAAGATTAGCCAAGCATACAATGATCACAATGCAATTGATTAATTATAACTGTCTGGCTACAATTAACAACTAAGAAAAAATTGCAAAGTTTGATTCAAATCTTGAGGGACTAAAATCTTGGAGGGCTTGATATCAACATGACCGTTTGAATCAATGCAATTGTGTTTGTGAAACACCACAGGACAGGTTCTCTTTCAATGGCTGGTGTGACAATCTCCCAGTATCAAATACCTCAATGAAGAATGAAACTGTGTGGCTCCTCAGTGAGCTGGCTCTATGAGACCGTGTCTGAAATGCACAGTCAGCTTTCATATACCCCATGCAAGGCAAATGTTGATTACAAGGAAAAAGTCAAAGGTGAGGAGAAGACTGGAGCACTGGCCATATGGTGAGAATCTGAAGAAACTGGGTTTGCTTAGTCTGGAGAGGAGATAGTAAGGCTAAGACAAGACCTAATTACACTCTTCCACTGTCTGAAAGGCGTTTTTAAAGATGATGGAGATGATGGAGTCAGCCTATTTTTAAAGTTCAGTGAAACGGCAGGGAGCAAAAATTCCGATTAATTATATATGTAGCAAGTGCTATGGGACATAAGCTACGTACACGTGGACTAGCTAGATATAAAGGTCTCTGTGGACAGCCAGTCAACCTCAATCAATAAACTCCTGGATGGTCTCACTATTCATCTATGTAGATGAGATAAGGAACCGATTTGAGAGAACAAGCTGACTTGAAATTGGATGAGTGACTGAAGTCCACGTCACCTTCAAGATTCAGTATTTAACTGACATTAAGTATTAACTGTCACAGGAGCTTTAGAAATTGCCCCAGTCAGCCTCCACTGTGTATAGTCCAATTTGTATGTGTCAGTGTGTTGGTTAACATCCTATGGGGATAATCTGGTCCTTCCCTCCACAGACTTCCTGATGCTGTTTCAGAATCGATCCTGTTTGGATAGTGGTAGATAGTCAGTAGAAACTTTTCCTGCACAGATGGTCAGGTCGAACAGTCTTTTATAGGTAGATAACATATTTAAGAAACAAGTAGTGACTAATTATGGATGGGCCTGAGTCATCAGCAGAGCTGTGCAACTGCTGGATTGTTAGAATTGAGCACAGAAGAGTCTCGTTTGAGCCAGGTGAAGATGTAGCTGGAAGGACCTTTGTAACAGGGACTCCCTTTGCTATTTGACTAGTAACTGACCATCCTGCTCAAAAAAATATGATTTCACATGCAAGTGTTCACTTATGGCAATATTCTACCCCCTTTTTTCCCCACCTGTTAACAATCTGCCCTCAGCATCCATACAACATTAAAAAAAAAGATTTCACCAAAAGGTGGTCAAATACTGCCACAGGTGCCCAGATAGCCTGCAAAATCTTAATCCTTGGAGATATTCAAAGCCCAAGTGGACATGGCATTAAGCAATGTTCTTTGACTTTGAAGTTCATTCTTCTTTGAACAGAGCATTGTTGATCTTCAAAAATCCTTTCTTACCTACTTTTTTCTATGTTTACTGTTTTAAAATCCTCAGCTGTTTGTGGAAGGCAATATTTTTTATTCATGTATCTTCTTTTCCTAATTTAAGAAAAGAATCACAATCCCTGAGTGGTGCCTTAAGGAACTATATGAAGCCACTATGATTGTGACAATAGTGTAAGTTACCTGGCAAGTTTCTCACTGTCGGTTTTGGTTTTTTTTAATATTTAATAACTGCTTTCCAGAAGAGCAACACTTAATAGTTTGATTGTAATTGTTCTGAGGACCAAAAAACATTCTGACCTTCAGCCAGAATACTTATGGCTTATTTCACTAGAACAAAAATTGTTGCTTATTTTTTCCTAAACTTTTTTCTTTGATTTTCAGCTATAATCAATACATGCTGGTACTCACAGTCTCTAAAATATCATAATCTGTGCTATGCACAATTTGTAAAATTTAAGACTGGTCCATTTTTCTATTTGCTTTTGTGGTCAAGGAAATAAGGAATTGTAAAAGACAAAAATAAGAAAAATATTTCCATTCAGTATGAAAGTTTTCAATATGAGGAACCTTTGGTTTGAACTTTTTTTTTTTTTTTAACTGCTCAGAAGGTGTGTCTGAGTTTTATAAACCATGCTGAGATTCAGAATATGTTAATAGAGGCTTGGCACTACTGGATTGGATTTAACACTACGATAAGCCCACCTCCAAGTTCAGGTAGGGCAAACTTGAGAATATAGATTATCCCTTGAAAACTGGGAAATTGTTTTTGTTTGTTGAAAGAACGATTCTCAAGGTAAACATTTCCTGTACTTGTGACATATACAAATGCACAGGATGTGTAGCATGGAATGGGCAAGAGAAATTCCACATGAAACCAGGTGATGAACTTAGAGAAATCAGTTTGCAGGTAGCCAAGAATGGTATTAGGTAGGATTAACTGGGCTTCATTCCTAAAGGAAGAACGAGTTCAAGAGAGTGACAGAGGTTATATCAAGATCGTAAATGAAGGAAAAGTCAGTTTAAAGATGTGTCAATTTCACCAATCTATATTCAAAAGAGAGAAATTGAAGAAAGAATGTCACAGGAAGCGACTAAGTCAAATTACTGAGGCTGAGCACCAAGGAACAGTGCAACTGTGAAAAAAGAATTAGGAAATTGAAATATAAAGCAAATTACAATTATGGCTTGGAAAGTATTCAATAGACAATGGTGCCCTGGGAGGCATTCATAGGGGCATTGCCAGAACATTGAGGGGAGGTGTTACTTCTTGCGACTTGGAATACATGAGATCCCATCTGAAATACTACATCCAGTTTTGAGCCCCTCAATATTAGAAAGAAATTGATGAGTGAGTACAGCAGAGGATACTGGCTGGGGGCTGTAGCCCTTGCCCTGTAGGAAGAGACTGAGGAACTGGGGCTTGTTAGACTGGAGGAGAGGTCCTCTCAGGAGTGCTTAACAAGAATGCCTCAGCACCTGTGCAAGGGTTATCAAGAAGCTGAAAAGGGTCTCTTCCCATTGATGCAAGGTGGGAAGATAAGAGACAGTGAGTGTAAGATGAATTCAGACCGGCTTTTAAGAAACACTTTTTCACTCTGGGAACAAGCAGGTAGTAGAGCAGGCTGCCCAGAAAGGCTATGCATTCCCTGTCCTAGGATGTTTTCAATACCTGACTGGATAAAGCCCTGAGTAACCTAGTCTGACTGCACAGACGACCCTGCTTTGAGCAACAAGATGAACTAAACAATTCTTGAGGGGCCTTGCAGTCTGCCTTTATGATTCCATCTCTATATTTGTGTTGGGACTTCTGTAATGCAAAGATACACTGCTGAATCATGTTTAGCTTTTCCACCAGGAATTTCAAGTCCTTTTTTTTGCAAACCAAGCATACGGCTACTCTTGAAATAAGTGGGAACAGGAAAAAGTATAGACACGGAACCTGAAGTTTTACAAAATATTTAGCTTCAGTAAGAAAGATAATAAGAAAATATATGTGTGAATAATTAAAAAACATAAGCAAGAGCCAGGATATAATTATTTGGAATTGTATTTACTAATGATTTTTAAAAGTATGGAATAAATTGTAGGAATTGTAGGACTAAGTGTTCTGTATTTTTGAGAGAAATACTTTTACTGTAGAATACTTTCCATATTATCATTTTTCCAACTAAAAAAATATTTTTTCAAAAATTTAAAATTCCATCAAGAAGATTAAATGATAGCTTTTTGACTGCTATTCATGAAGAGTTATGTCCATTTTGCTTCCTAGAGCAGAAAGTGACATTTAAAGATTCTTTCCATCAAATAAATGACAGACAAAAAGAAACTCCACTGATAGTTTTTAAATTTTTTTTCCACTTTATGTCTAAGTTTTGGATAAATATATTTCAAAAATACTTTGGTTTGTTGTTGTTTTGCTTGCTTTTGTATCATGAAAATAATTTTATTTTTCTAGCCATTCCATGTGTCATATAAATTTAAGATCTGTCACTGCTTTATTGAGCTGGACACTAAAAATCTTTCAATTCCCTCCTAACACTAAGAAACTTTTTGAATGCATTTGTGATATATCAGTATATCTCTTCTAATCTCAGTCTTCTGTGATATCAACAGTTAATCTGTCCTGCAGAATGCAGTTTTTAATGGCAGCACTAAATGCTTCAAGTATGTTCTTCCTACTTTCTGTTTCCAGGATTACATCATGCAGGATGGATTCCTAAACATTTAGAACAAAGATATGTCTAGTGCTCAGAAACTCTTAATAAGTCAATGAAAGTGCAATGTGAAAGATATAAAGCATCAGCAAAATTTTTAAAACCTGAAGCTCTTGCTACCATTTTTTATTATTACTATGGCTCCTTCCTGTAATAAATTAGAGGTCAGAGTTTCTGAAATATACTGTAATATAAAATAAATATCAGTCAAATAACCCACGTAAAGTAAGGTCCAAGTATGAGCCTCTAGAGCTGTAATAAAAGTGCTTTCATGGAGTTTCCATAAATGATTTCAGTGAAGACTGAGGGAAAGGGACTGCTGAATGGTTTTATAGATAGCTAGATTTTCTTTTTTAATGCAACATAAATTTTATTTTACATGTCACTCCTCTCCAACTTTTATTGTTTTAATACCATAAAGGGTGAGATTACCAGTGGGATTTGTATGCTCAATTCTCATTAATTTTAATAGGAACTGGTCATCAAAATCCCTTATGCAACCCTGAAAACATCAGCCAACATTTCCTGCTGTATATGAGAGCAAACTGCAAAATCAACAAAGCCTAGAAAAGCTCTCCCAACTGAGCTGAGCACGTTTGCTGAATTCCCACAGCACTGGATAGAGAATAGAGAGATGTCTGAATCCCTTTTCAGGACACTGAGTCAGGAAGAATGCAAACAGAAGTGCTCTGTTGCAAACAGAGATAACACAAAATATGATCAAAGCTAGATCATCTTCCCCACTGCTCTTCAAGCATCTTGTATTTGACAAATGCAGAATGCTTGGGAGCAAATGATGAAAGTCTTTGAGCTGTAAAGTAAAGAACTATTACCCAACTTTACTAAATCACCCTAAATTTCAATTTACCTCAGTGAAATCACAGATTTAACAGTCAAGATTTTAACGGGTACTCAACAGACTGAAACCACAATGAAACCTCACTGAAGTCTATGATCTTTTGGCAACCATTAAAATTAATAACAAGCCTTCCATAATTTCAGGGCATGCTAGATCAGGTCACTGGTTTTAGATTTATTTTTACTAGACACACCAACTGCATTAATACAGTATTTGCTCTCTGTATCTATACCAATTATATGTCTATAGCACTATGAAGTCAAACTTTTCATGAATGTATTATATCCCCTAATCTCTAGTTACCAGAACTCAAATTAAAGTTCCTGTGGCACAATAAATTAGAATGAAATACATGCGCTTTTTTCAGTAAATTAAAATTATGAGTAATTTGTCTAGAGCTGAGATTAATTTGTTTTGTTTAACATCAATCATCTTCTCAAAATGTCCACACATACTTTTCATGTTATTGGATTATTATTTCATTACAGCTCTTTTTCAAAGTAAGAAAACATTTTCCCAAGATTTGAACAAGTGTTTTGAGAGTCAAAGGTATTACAAACATAATGGAAATTTTAATTATTATAATAGTGTTCATTGTTCATCTCCTTCAATAATTCTGTGGGAATGCATGACAAAGCTGACCTCTCTCTGTGTTCCTATTTAGTGGAAATGGAAATCTCAAAGAGTAAGTTTTTCCTAGTTTTAGAAGGTCAAGTATTAGTAAATGGATTAAAGTTCTTGTATTATTGGGTACATATATTTTTGTCCAAACAGCTCCTAAATAGTTTTAACAAGAACACATATCAAGTTGAATTAAAAGAAATCCAATCCTAAATAGATTAACATTTTTAGTAAATCGATGTGTTCAAGTAAGCAAGCATTTAAACTACATTCTGTTGGAGAAGTTAGTTTTTCCCATTAGCAAAGAAAAAAAATTGATATTTAGAAATATTTCTATAGTTTACCATGGAATGCAGAACTCATAGTATTATCAAGGGCATAAATCTTTAATAGAAACATCATGCAGATGTCTTTCCAGACATTTTAAAATTAGAACGTAGTCTTTGATATCTTGATGCCAGTCTTTGCCTTGCTAATGTTACATTTATTTTCTTTTATTTTGAGAAGGGGTGAGAAGAGAAAGAGGGGAAGCGTAGCTTTTCTGTGCAAGTGAAATGCAAAGGAAGCGCCACTTTTCTAAAGAAGGAAAATGTTTTCAAACAACTATTTTCAATTTGTGAAGTAGTATCATATGATAATATATTCAGTTTTCCACTTTTAGTCAAACATCTTCATTCGTCAATTACCTGCAAATATGCTTGCAGTTCTTGCTGGCTGTATCCAAAATCTGCTCTTCTTGAAGAAAATTTAGAAGGCCAGAATGAATTTTGTGCTGTAAAGAGTTCTTGCCTACACTGGCAAAAATCCAATAAACTTGATACCCTCTACTTGATATCAGCAACTGCCTCCATCACTACTTCAAGTTCTTATTTCTGCTTTAATCTGCTACTTTTTGTCAGATAAACTAAAACAATGAAATTTTATCAGAAGGATCTTAAACACAACATTTGAAGGATTAGAGAGTATGACTTTGAGGCTAAACACACAAGTCAAGGAACACACCCCCAGAAAAAGAGGACAAAGGATGTATCCAAATTCTGGATTTCAATGCGTAATCAGAAAATGGGTTTGCCCCTGTGGTTATTCCTTAATGAAGTCTTCCACTAAAGACAAAAATGGCTTTTGCAGTCCTAATTACACCCATGCTTGTCTGAAAGAGTTAAACTGATATTCAGATACTTAATTCATGGAGATAGAACAGTTTTAGAGGATTATTCCATTGGAGTGGTTCATGGTCTTGCTAGCATGAACTGGAGAAAAACCTAGGCTTTCTACCAGGTATTCCAGAGCTCAATGAGAAATGAGCAAACTCTTGCTGAAGATTTCCCTAGATCTATGTGCGTTTACCTTCTACTGGAGTACTCTAGACTGCTCCATGAACTGTGACAGTTTTCTGAGGGGTACAGTCTAGTTTTATGAACTTCTTAACTGACACTACCCTAGGTGTGCCATCTTTCCTTCCACTTAAGTCACAAAACGCTCTCCTTGATACTGCAGCCCCATTGTTGAAGTTGCACAATTTAATCTTATTTAGGAGTCTTAACTTTTGGAGGCTAAATTGCTTCTCAACTTTGATGTATTTTCTCAGTTTTGACTTTTTTTAAAAGTAATTTTCTCAATATAGAACTGGCTACAGTGTTTATGATAGAGAAGCATGAGAGATGGTCCAGATTGCCCGTTTTGTGTATTTAGAGATCTTTGTGCCTCACCAGCAGATGTGCGTGAAGCTTGTAGTCTCCCAAATTGTTCAGCCCAATTGAGATTGTCATGCAGTGAAGAAGCATTACACTCTGATTTATAAACACAGTAATAGTCTGCTTTGAGATAACAGAAACAAATTAAGCAAAGTGGAAGGAGATTGGGGGTTATTTACTTGTCTTTTCTGTCAAAAAAGCAGAGCTGTGGAAATGCAGTGCATCTGACAATGTGTAGTATTATTTTTGTTGACAATATGCAGAATGTTTTCAGTCTGAAAATGAATATATTTAAAATATCATGGAGACAGAGGAGTTACAGATGAGTGTTGCTCATCTCCACTTCTTATGAGGAAGATGAACTATTGCTGTCTTTTTCTGAACTCAAGCAGATTTGGTGCTTGAGTTCTGTCATCTTTACAAATTTGTAACAACAGAGAATAGTATAGCTAGAAGTGATATCTACTGGCTATCTGTCCATTTTACAGCTATTTAAAGAAAAAGAAGCTTTTTCTTGCTTGTTGCTCCAACTTGTCCAAAGCACACATTTAAGACAATTAAATATGGAACTTACTGAAGTAATTTGGATTAAATCCTGAGTTTCTGACTCAGAATATAGTAAATCAAATGATGAAGGATTGTTTGTACCCATGTGAAAATTTTGAACTTCAGGATGGAGTGGAACTTTACTGATTCAAATGTTTCTGAAGCTTATGATTCTTCAGGTAAGTATAGGTCCCCGTTTGTATGATGCAATGTTTGCTAATCTTAAGATATTTCTCCTAGATTAATGAGTTGCTCCTGTTATTGAATTTTGGTAAGAAACAAAATTAAGGAAATGGTAGCTTTTTAAGCCTGTGTAGAATAGAAAGTCTTGTAGAAGGAACACCTGGTTAGTATTCGTCATATGTTTGGATTAGTGAGTTCTGAGTACGAGGTCCTGCCATGCTATATCCCTCACTAGAAAAGCTTCCAACCTGCAAACATATTTTGCTGACATTTCAGAATTTGTAAGAGAAAACCACAAAACAAATCACTGAAAAATCTAAGTGGAATCCAGTTGCTAATTGTTTATGCATGCCATTAACTGAACCTCCTCATTAGGAACATTACTGTACTGCCTGTACCACAAAGTATTTTTAAAAAGGAACAACGCTATCAAAAATTTCAACATATTTAATGTGAAGCATCTTCTGGTTCTACATATATACTAATTTTTAAATTGTGTAATAAAGAAACTTGTTTAAATTTTGTTCAAATAAACTGCTGGCTTTTCTAGAATTTGATTAGTTCATTGAGATCAACGTTTCAATTTGTGACATCAATAATTAAGTCAGAAATATGTGTCTTTGTAGCTAATGCGAAAACATGTCCTGGTTTTAGTGATTATGAGTGCATCTGTCTCCCACTGGACTTCATAAGAAGCTGCAGAGGCTGAGTACTTATGAAAAAGAAAGATTTGGTTGAAAGAACTCAAGCTTTTGTAGCTGTGTGTGAAAATGTTAGAAATAGCTATTTGCGAATGTCTCTAAAATATTAGCAACTATTCTTGGCCATCTATTTCAAAATATCTTTATCAACTTTCTTATTATTATTTTATGCTTTGTTATTTAGAGATTGAGTTAGTGGGATTCATTTATTTTAGGGAAAAATTGTAACCAGATAGTGCTTTAACACTTCTCACAGGACTTATATGCAGACCATTACACCTATTTGTCACTCACAGTACTCCCACAGTGAAATTTCTAATTTCTAATGTTTTGGGGTTTTTTTCTATTGCAAGGAATTAATTTTTTCTCTGAATGTGTCATGCTGGAAAAGGTTCATGTCAGTGTGTATTTCCTTTTCTCTTTGGAAGGAATGTCAAAATTGTGTATAATACAGTGAAAGCAGGAAACATAAAAAAGCAATTAACCAAGTCCTTTCACATTTTTCAGTTCACAGGTCAGACACAAATAATGTTAAAGTTTTGGGAAGATTCGCTGGTCTTTGAATGAGGTTCTGAGTCTTGGGTAAGTGACAGCCTGAAGTACAGCTGTACAACAGAATGGGTGCGTGGATTTCACTAGTGGCAGGAAAGCCAAAGTTAATGAGGAGGAAAGTGTCATGAAAAGAGCTACCGTGGGTGACAGCAGCAGCAGAAAAGTTGACACTGGGCCATAACACAGTCAGGGGTTCCTGATTTCCATCATGCTGAAGCTAGGCAGAAAAGAAAGCAGCTGGAATTTTATGTGTTGTATTTGTTCCAGAGACTTAACAGGTCATTAGGGGATAATAGTACCTTTGAAAGACCTGACCAGTAGGAGATAGAAGAGGCTTGCTTGTTGAAATTTCTGTAATTACTCACTCCTGTTGTGTTCCTTGAAGAAAGCAGTGGAAGGAGTTTTGAGGTGCTGACCTCTCCTTGGAGGATGGTTTGTGTTCCACAGGGAAGCACATAAAGATTTATCTCAGAAGTAGTGAAAGTGAATACATAAGGATTAAAGTAAGTCTTTGCTGTATATGGAAAATTGAATACTTCATACATTTACTTTTCACAGCCCACTACCATTCGTAAACTTCACTGTATGTTTTGCCATAAAGTTTATCTTTTATTGATATGTGCAGCAAAGTAAAATTGCAAAATTACAGGAAGAACATTAGAAATTATTTCTTTAGAATCACCTACCTGCAGTTTTCTTGTAGGTTAAGGGGATATTTCCATTCAAGCTGAAATAAGTGGGCTAGTCACCTCTTGAAAGGTAGACTAGCTCATTTAGAAAACAACAACAACTGAGAACGGGACCCCGAGATAAGCCCAAAGATCCTTGTGACAAAGCAGAACAAGGAACAGCGCACGCTACACCAGGTGTTCCTTCGGCAGATAACCACCACAGGAGGCACTGGTGCAGAGCACCAGCAGAGTTTTTATAAGCTGTCCTGTGACGTGATTGGTTTGCCCTTTGACTGGTCCTGTAACATGTCTCCGATTGGCTCGTTTCAGGGGTTCATTTCTGCCCAATCATTTGAAAATAAGTCCATCTCATTGGTTTGCTGGTTCACCAATCAGGGTTCGGCATGATGTCATTATTCCTGCAAAGAGGCTCTGGAAAATTCCACCCATTAGTCACCCCCATCTGACTCCCATCTAGTGGTTACATGGAGGTCTTACACCCGTATGTGAGTGCACTTTAAAACCAGATTAACATCAACTTAACATTAACATTATAACTTGATCTAACCAGTTGTAAGACTCAACTCTAGTGTAACATTAACCACCCACCAACGTGCAACCAGCCTACGAAAGCCCGCCCATTTATAACAAAGCAGTGAAGTCTGGTTCAATTATTGCACTCAGGAGCCATTTCAAATCACTATTAGTAAGGACTACTAAGAAAAAATCAGCTCCTTAGTTTTCTACTCAATTGCCATGTAGGAATTAATGTTGTAATTTGCTATTCATACTATTCTATACAGATATCATTTTACATTGTTTTCTGATTTAATTCTCTGTTTTACGGCTTGATGAGACTTTTGCTTTAAAAAGGTCTTCAGCACATTCTTCTCTTCTTTTGGATTGCAGCCATCAAGGCATGCATTTTTGTTAGGTTGTGGTCGTCTTCTGTGCATCACCTGCTCACTCTTGCACAAGTCACTAGTCTTAAGTATGGATTCCACAGACATGTGGCCATCAGTGGGACTGATCATATGCAGGACATGCCTTTACCTAAATTAGCTCTTATGTGGATGCATTTTTGCCTCATCTTGGGTGATCTATCAAGATGGTGTAGTCCAACAGCTTTTCAGCTGTTAACATAATTATTTCATGTAGCTGGTCAGTAACTGTGCATCTGGGGTTCTGCTTAAAACCTAGGGGAAGTCTTGAAGAGGTCATCTGAGAATAAGTAAATGAAATGAAAAAAAGCAATGAGACCATGATGAAAAAGGCAATAAAAAATGACAAACACCTCATCTTTGTCTTCTTGTTTTGTGATTTTGATGTGGAGAATGATCATGACATTTGAAGGTCTGAGATGAAATGGACTGGTGTGTTACAGACCACACTTTCCAAAGAATTATCACACTAAATTACAGTTTTGATGAGTTCTCCATTCAACAGTGTGTAATGTAAGAGAAGTGCTCATTGGTCCAAATTTTGTTTCAGGTGTCTAGAAATGGAAAAAAAAGGCCAACTTATTTAAACCCCATTTTTTTCCTCTAAGTAAAAGTTATAAAACTTTTGAAAAATTAAATATGGATATGGGGCCATTTTTTTTTATTCTCATAGTAATATAATATTTCAACTTTTAATAAGTACGACCATATTTTCTTCTGGAACTTCATCTCAAATTTTATTTTATCTCTATCTCCTCTTCCCATATTTTTTCACTCCAGATAAAAGAGAAATTTGAAAACTTTTGAATGTACTGGAGAAGACTGGTAGGCTGATTGTGACAAGAAAACAAAACAGTCTACAAAACTTTCTCAGAAACATATTCAGTAAGTGAGATTGTATATTTAAGCCTCTGTCCTCAGAGAAGGTTGGACTTTGGCTTTACAGAATTTTCAGTATATGCGTTAGGCACTCAAGCATTCTAGACAATGTAAAGGAACTCATCTGCATGCATGCTGTAGAGAAATTCACTATTTTTACTCCATATCTGAAATGTCAATTCTAGTTGTGTGGCTCATGGATGACTGTCAGAAAATGAATTCTAGGCCTATCTGATATTTGTGGGAGCTTTGCCACTGACTGCAATGCAACCACAATGTTGCTCACAGCTGTTACTATAGTGATTGGAACTTATTTTTGTCTGACATTGTCAGAGAGTCCTTGGAAGTCTTGCTCCAGTTGATTTCCTGGACACAATTTGTGATGTTGCTGTAGTAATTAATAATGACAATATTGCCAATCAACACTGCACCTATGGTGGAAGTTCTCTTGGCTCTTTTATGTGTTGTATGACTTAAATCCAGTACATAGTGAGTTACCTTGAGAGTGATAGTCAGCACTAAGACAATAGCCTTTGTCTTTTCAGAATATCAGACCTACAAAGGTTTCTCTATCAGAATATTTGTAAGGCTAGTTATACATAAAGACTAATTTTGAAAGATTTTGGAAGATTTTTTTCTGCTTTTAAAAAGGAGTCTTTGCAACAACAAATCATTACTTTACGTCCTGGATCACTTAAGAAAATAATGACACAATTAAAGTTGAATGCTCTACCCAAAACAGCTCATATTCCCTAATCACTAAGATACATAGTTTATTCATTCTGCAGATGAAAACAATTTATAATCAGTGAGTTAAAAACGTGCATCAGAATATTGTAGGAGATGAAATTCCAATGATATTGGCATTTTCAGACTATGCTCTAGTTTGCTTGTAGGATATGAGAGTTACTTTCACAGATCTGGGAAAATCTGTGCCTTTCCAACAAGACCTGGCACATCCTTTAAGAATGTAGTGAACACTGAATGAAATTTTGACATATTATTTGAAAATACCATGTTGCACTGTGACCAGATTGCACTATGGTATCTTTATAGAGGGACAGTGTTAAGGTTAACTTCTGTAATTTTAGTCTGATATTTACTCTGTTAGAAACATTGACCAATAACCAGCTCTCATGCCTTATTGTTGTACTGTTTCATACTGTTAATTTCCATTGGGAGGAATGTCAGGACTGCTCCATATGTATGTAACTATGTTGCCCTCTTGTGACCAGCTCTCTAAAATGAGAAGTCATAGACCACTTCAAGAACAGAACTACATTTAAAGCATATTAAAATTGATTACCAATAGACTTGCATATTTAATGTGTTTCTTCTAAACCAAACAGAGCAAAAATTTTATATTTTCTAAACATAGTGTTAAATATCTCTCATATGTATGCTGATTCTATTCCTTTCTGCCTCTTGTGGTTTTCTCTTGACATCCCAGTGTTCTTAGGTGCCATACTAGTATAAAAACAATATTCACAACCGTGTAGGAGCATTTTATGTGTTGACTATGATATCAGCAGATAAATGTTCTACTATTAATTATATATGTATATAATCCATCAAGCATCAAGTCATTCGTGTTTCGGTATCTCCTATGGTTCAGATACTGGTTTTTGCAGTAGGCAAAACCATAGTGAAAGTAATCTGTCACTTATTTTGGATGTAGACCTGATTAGGCTGTCTTTGGGGCTTTGTAGTTTGTTTTGGTTTGGTTGGGCTTTGCTTTTATTCTTGTTTCTTGTGTGCCAGTCTTTTTCAAATTGATTCCATTTCTTTTGGTGCATGTATTGCTCCCTGGGGTTAGTCAATAACTCTTGGAAATTTCACTTAAAAGAAATTTTAAAATTCTAACTTTGCTGCCAGTTGTAGTGAAATGGCAGACTATTTATGATAGGTGGATCTGATTAAAAAGTGAGAAACAGAATAATGAATTTAAAAACTAGGAATAGTGCACACTTGATAATAAAGATCCTTTGTGATTAGTTATCACTTTAGAAATCTCAGGAGGTTTTGCATTTTAAGCAGAAGTCATAAACAATGTCAAATTATTTTCTGACTTTATGTAGTATTTTCCAATGCTTCAAGTGTAAATAGGTCTCATTTAGTTGTCTTGTTGACTTTTATTGATTCAGAATTTACTTGAGATGATTGACTCGTCTTACTGTGTGTTACGATATAGAGTGGTCCTAACTTGTTTACTTTCAAATCTTTCAACCATATCTAATGTGACCAGTAAAAAGATACTGAATCTAAGACAGCCGACATGGGAGCACAGGGGGGACATACAAGTGCATGCACACTAACCTATATAAGGCTTTTGATGGTGTTCGCTTCTCAAAAAATCCCGTTTTTGTTTAATGTAGAAGATCCTGGATGTTTAATGTATCTTCATCTTACAGAAAAATGTTTAGGGGATGAAGCCACTGGCCTGGAAGGCTGAAACACTCTAGCAAGGTACTCTTTCCTTAAATAAAGAAGACTCTAAGGGAAATCTGAGCAAATTAAGACCTGAGAGTTAATTTACCTAAAACATGGATTAGTTCCCATTAGATTAGAATTGGTGAAGCCACCCCAGGTTACATTTTAATTAGAATTTTTGTTGCAGCATTTCTGCAGAGGATGCTTGATTAAACAACCTACTTTAGCAAAGTATAAAATTCATCTTCATTGTACTTTGAATCCACTCCTTAAATCACAAAGATGTACATAGACTAGGGAGCTTTTTTATCACCCTCCTAATAGTTGAGGGAAAGATATTAAATAACCATTTTTTTCCCCTCCTATAAATCTAGATCTGGTAATTTCTAAAGGAAAAAATCCACAGCTTAGAAGTCCAGAACCCAAGTATCAGAAGCTGTTTAATGCTGCTTTTCCACCCAGGATAAAGGTATTATTCGATTCCAGCAGGGACTCTGGTGAAGTGTGGGTATGTTATCATTTATCTGCAGTTGTGCCCAGCAGCACCAGGCTCTTGTGGATAGAGCATCCCTGTGCCGGAAGCAGAACTGCCCTTTGTGCGTGAGGATCTCAGAGCCAACACGGCTGAGCACATGGCCTGAGTTAAAGAGGACTTCTCAAGCACACTGAGCACACTTAAAGTGTGCATCCAGCTCTTCCCTTTCTCCTTGAGGAAGAATGCAGTGTCTCCAAGGGTTTTGTTTATTCTGTGAGTTTGGCTGTTTATTGGTATATATGCAGGAGGCTGAAAGGAACAGTTTTGCAAAACCAAAGCCCTTGGCCTACATTTATTATGAATTACAAGTATAGTTAAGGAAATGGTGGCTTTTGAAAACAGGTCTGTATTGATTTACATATCCTGTTACAGTGTTCCAATTGACCAGAATATCTGGAACTAGCAGTTCAGGTGGATATTCCTAGCTCATTTCTCTGCTATCCTGTCTAATGTGGAATTCTGCACAGCCAGGTTATTTGAGAAGAAACCTGGAAATCCAGTAATGCTGAAAGACAGTCATATTTGAGATGTAGGGCACAAATTAAATGGCAGAAAGAACCCTCTGCAACGGTGTACCCAGAGATTCAGTTACACAACTGAACTTACAGAGCAATAGACAAGGTATTATTTTAAATCTTTCCACAGGAACTGTTGGATAGAAGTGTATATCAGCATCTTTTGCTGACATTATGCTAACAAAGATGTATTTTTCCTTGGAATTCTCAAACTGATAGAAACATTGACATAATTTTTATGGTTAATTTCAATAATTGTCCTTTTCAAATTTTTTGGTACATTTTTTGTTTTGTTTTGTTTTTTTCTGCAGAAAAGCATCTTAATCTCACATAGTGGTTAATGAAATAATACTGTATTCATGTGTTTCAGATTCTCCCAGGATTTGACAGGGATTTTTAATTGTTCATGATACCTGTGGCTTAGAACAACACAGTCTAGATATAAATGCAAATTTTTATGGCTCAAAGAAATGCTCCTATAAACAACTTTGTTTCATCTCAGGAGTGCTACAAAAAAATTTCCATAGTTATTCACAGTTTAAGTGTTTAAACTGAATCATGCTGAGAGAATACAAGCCATTGATATTATTTATATTTAATATGGCTATTCATGCTGCCTCTTAATTGGCTTTTATGTGAGTTAGAGATAGTTTACAATAATTAAGCTTTAAGTAGGAGTTCACATAGGTCTTCATCATCTCTAAACATCTCTTTTGGCTCACACATGTGGAGAGTGAAGTCATGACTGGGATCTTGAAAAATAAATCATTATTAAAGATACATGAGGAATGATCAGATTAGAAAAATGTATCCAGTAGAAAATGACAGGTTGCTTTATATTACTTAGCATCCTGTACTATTTTTCTATAAGTTTTTGTTAATGAAACAGTCACTTTAGCACCAATGATAAATAAAACTTGCACGTAGATAATCCAGCCTGATTTCGAAATATGCTGTTCTTATAAGAAGAGCAAAACATAAGAAATGCCATTTTTCACTTCCAAAATGCAAATGTTGTCTTTGAATTCTTGCTACTATAATGCAGGCACACTTCCACAATTTGATTAGTATTTTCAGGAGTGTTAACCCATTCAGAAATTACTGATTGAAAAGAGTATACTAATCCTTATCTAAGTCAGTTTGGATCAGGTTTCTTTTTCTTGATCAAAGCTCTTTGTTCACTTTTAAAGAGATAATCTTGTGTTTAGGTTTAGGGAAACAAAATCATTTTGGAAACATCATAATAGTGTTCTTAAAAAAATTATAAGCCAGGACACAGTTATTTTTTAAGATATGCCTATACTTTACATTAGCTACATTATAAAGATTTTATTCAGTTTTAACTTGTTGATTTAACTTCACAGAAGTGAAGGGTTTCAAGCAGGAAAATAAGATACAACAATGGGAAGGATCATGTAACAGAGAATTTAAAGAAAATTGAACATTTTGGAGGATGGCAGAATGCAGGTGTTGAAAAACCTTGGTTGTGTACGAAGGAAAATATTTAGGAAAAGCACATTAGAAAAACGGAATATATGATATAAATGGGTATGTGGGATTTTTTTTTTTTTTTTTAATTGTTCTGGGTCATATAGGAAAGAGACTACAGCTGTATAAAAGCTGATGTTGGGACAAAAAGGGATTCAGATGATGGCTTTTAAAGTCATTGATGACCTAGATTTCAGATTATGATATACAAGATCTAAAGCTCAAGCCTCACCTTACTGTGTTCCTCTCAAAAAATATACATTAGATTCACATACAAGGAACATTTGCCTATGGGCATATGCTACTTTTTGCTAAAGATGTGTATTACAGACCTGTACACAGTGCAATGTGGGATGAATTCACATTCTTCAACCCTTCAGAAAAAATGCTGTGCTCTCTCATTGAATCTGTAATGTGCTCTGTAGCAGTCTAAAATTTGTATTTGAACCCTGTTACATGTAATTGCAGTCACTGTGTGTGATAATCTAAATTAAGTTCTGCTTTAGTCCTTCAAATTTTATTTGGAAGTTTGTAACAGCAAAAGGCTGTTGATTTAGAGGACATTTTCGATGAGAGTTCAAAGTACATGGCAAAATTCTGTCGGGATAGGATAATTGCATATATTCTTACAGATGGTTAATTTGTTCCACAGTTAAATATTTGGAACAGAACAATGTGAGTTGTGCTATATCCTATTTGACTTGGAGAAGTTGAGCTATGACACTTTTCTGCTTTTCTGATAGGCAGTGCAGATGTTTAACTTGTATAAAACATGCCAGGCAACAGAGCTTGAAATACGTGCAAGACCTTGGAATGTAAACTAATAATATTTCCTCATGTCCAGAGTGTAATTCTTGTCTGCCTGCTACAGCTGGAGAGTGAGAAGCAAAGATAGTCATGTGTCCCTTTTCCACACTGCAAAAGTCACAGGTTCCTGGGAACTAACTTGCACTTCAGCTGCAATGTAACACTAGTCTTTTAAACACTTTGTGACTGACTCCAGACTGCCCAAGGAATTTTGCTCTGGAGTCGCTGCCTAGTCACATAGAAAGGAAAATGTTAAGTGGGTGATCTGAGCTTTATACTGTATGAGAGATTTCTCTCACAGCATATGACCTACAATAGGTACGCGGAGCCTTTCATCAAATTATCTGTCAGAGGAGCTTAATGCTCGCTACAATACTTATCTTATTGGTGGCAATGTTAATGGAAAAAGGAAGCCAAGGAAACTTATCTGACAAAATTCAGAAGCAGCAAATGAAGTAGAATTTAAGACACTTCTGTTCCATATTAAATTCTAGACTCTGCTAAAATATAATGCATTTAGGCTTTGAGAATACTGTTACAACTACACACTAGAGACTAAATTCTTTTGTCCTTGTTCAAGCAAATCCTGCCCCCAGACTGAACTGGGAATTTAGATTGAGTGGAGACTGCAGAATTGAGCCCTAAAGGAATATGGCTTACTGCAATAAAAGACACGAGAGAGTTGGAATAAAAATACTGCTAGCAACATGTAGCAATGGAACAACATTACTTAGGGAAACATTCAAATGGGATGAATTAATTAGAAACAAGACTTTGATCTAATGCTTATGACAGTGTTTGTGTTCAGTGTAACCTATTATTTGTATTACCTCCACTCTGTCATATATTTTTTCTATTCACTAAGTAGTGTTTGCCTATCTCTTAGTGCTCATGAAAGAAAATGTTTTGCACTGTCAACATATTTGTTTGTTGTTAATAAAAGATTATAACTAAAAATATAATGAAGTGTCAAATGGAACTAACCCTCCAGAGAAGCTAAGCAGATGGAAATAGCGCTGTGAAAATGAATGTATTGTAATTCAAATAATTTGCTTTTCCACAGCAAATTATCTCTAAGTCCCACCCACAACATAGTAGTGATGAAGCAGAACTAGAGCAAGCTTATGGATTGATTCTTCTGTCCTTTACATTGGTGCAAAACTTATATAATATCATATGACATCAAGAGAGCTACATCAGATTTACAATAACGTAAATTAGGGTTCAACAAGCAGAAAGTTAATAAAGCTAAGTGTTTTAAATACATTTTAAGCTCAGTGAAAGGTTTATTATCTCACTGATGAGCTGTATCTAGGTCCAGTCTAAAATCTGCTATCTCCCAGAGAAATGTATGGATTAATACTGCTTTGAAAACAAATCCATATTCATTGATGAGAATTTTTTGATTCTTTTTCCTTAATGCACATTTTCATTTTGACATTTTTGTATAGTTTATTCTTAAGCAAATATTCAAATAAGGAAATATTTGTGCTCTGTGGATTTTTTTTATTACAGATAAGTGTTTAAGTTGATTTTACAAAAATGCACACTTTTTAGTATTAATCTAAAATGAATTATTTTATATGAAAAACAAGTATATTCCCATTATTGTATTTATTCAGAAAATTAAGAAATCAGTCATGCTAAGTATAATGCGTGAATTAATACAGAAAAGCTAACTGTAACTTCACATGTACCTTTCCTAAGGTAAGAAACCTTCATAAATGAAGGCTACATATTTTGTTGTTACTTTGGGGGTTTTTTCCCTGAAAACCTAATTCCACCTTTCTTTCCAAAGTAATTTAAAATCCATTTCTGTGTAAGGGTTTAAAAACATTGTAAACATTTATGAACTGGTGTTCATATAGCATTCTAGTGCATAAGGCTCAGGGAATTATACTGAGCACAATTTTTTTTCAAGAGCTAGTGGATTTCAGTTCCATTGTTTTATATGTCCCCATTTCTGCTGAAATTTTGCAGAGTGTTGCAAAGCCAAATATAAATTCTTTTCACAACTGCTTTTTTTTCTCTTCAAGAAATATTTACCTCTCTCTCCCCATTTCCCACTCCTCTCCTCTTTCTTTCAATGGCTTTTAGTGAAATCCCTGCCCAGGGCAGTGGGGTTGGAACCAGATGACCATGAAGGTCCCTCCCAACTCAAACCATTCTATGACTGTGTGATTCTATGAAATTCTTAAAAAGGATTCAGATACTTTCCTCATTAATTTCAGGCAGATGTAGCTACAAGACTTCTTGAGACTTAAGTGCTTGTAACATTACCATGGGGTGAAGGTTGTCTAAAAGCAATCCTCATGTGAGACCCAGACTGTGTCTGCCCCCTACAAAGATTACTCCAGTTTGCAGAGGAGAGAAAGAAAGGAAAAGAAGGAAAGGAGAAGGACTGCTAGCATCTTTACCTTCCTTACTACATCACAGGGTTGAGAGGCCAAAGAGCAATAGTAACCCAACTGTGAGCTGGTGATTGGCCTTAGAGATGGGGAAAGTCACAGAAAGAGTGCTGGGGCTTCATGGATAATGTTTATGGCTTATGCTGACAATCTATTTGTGGAAAAAAAAAAATAAAAGAATAGAAATAGTTGAAAAATAAGCCTCTTAGGGAAGGTAGAATGTAATGGGTGGTGTGGAACTGTCCTGAGCTTCCAGGACTCAGAAATACTGAATTGGTCTAAACTAGGCTGGAAGTTTTGGGGATTTTTTGTTGTTTTGTCTAGGTTTTGTTTTTAGAAATGTGTAGTGCTGCAGGATAAAAATCTTTATATAAAATTGCTATCCACTTTTTAAATCTGCTCTGCTTAATAAATTAAATTTAGATTAAATGTCGTAGAGTAGGGTGGTTTGCTCTTGTACCTGTTCCATTCAAATTTCCCCATGTGAGACATTCTGAAGAATTTTTAATTAATATGGCTTTTCTGATTAGGAATAGATCTAATCCTTGGTTTGAGAATCAGGCACATACTCGAGAAAGGATCTTCTCCTATTGCCAATCTACAGGAAAAGACTTTTGAAAAATTTAGGTTCTCCAGAGACCTACTAGGATGAAAAGCAAAGTCTACAAATAAGGACTATAACATTAAATGACCTCGATCTTGTTCCAGTATGCAGTCACTATGGAAGCAAAATGAGATTAAATCTTTGTTTACTGGTAAGTAAAATTAGATGTGGATAAGAGCTTTTCTGATAAACCAAAGATAATTTTTCTTTCTCTATCAACATGATAAAGAGAACTAAATTTTTTAAAATTAAAGATCCTTAGTAGAGAGTCATAGCTGCTCATTTATCATTTTGGACTAATTAATTGGTAGACTGCAAGAGCTTTATTTATTTTAATATTTTATAATAAATCTTACTAAAAATTCAAAGTGCATGTTTTATTAACAAAACCAAGTAACTTTGAGTATTTCCTCTGCTTTGCAGCTATTGACATGGAAGAATAAATATTCTTATTTAGTTGTTCAATCAAAAAAAAAAGAAAATTACACACAAGTTTTCAAAAGCTTGAATCACCTTCACCAAGCAAGCAACTGCTGCTCTTAGAGGCAGTTCCCAGGCATTTGCAATTTCCCCTCTTTCAGATGTTACTGCTGTAGTTGTAGAGTCAGCAGAATGGAGTGTGTCAAGTTTAGTTCAGCAAATTAGCTTCTTTTTTTGACAAGGGGACTCAGGCCAAGAGTCTGAGCTGAGAATGGGAGTTGCTTCAGGGTTAGCATATGTTGTGTTCTTCCATAAGAAGATAGTTTGTTAAAAAGATTCAGCAATGTATGAAACTACTGCAAAAAATCACCAGTCTCTTCAGTCGAAGATCTTACATATCAGTGTTTCTATTGAAATTAGATTTATAAGTTTAGGGTTACTTACTTTATTAGATAGAGCTGAAATAGTGTGATTCAAGGATGCTTTTTCTCTTTTCTGAGGGCAGCACAGCTCTTTCATGCATCAGGTGTGGTCAGTCGCAAAGAAATCTGTAACCTTCTAAAAGAGTCATCTAAAAGAGCTCCTGCCTCCTCTGCTGGTGCTGCTGCCCAAATTTCCCTTACTCATATGTCCTGCCTCCTGGAAATGTGGTTATCTTACCATGCTTCAGATGACAAATTAGCAGAAAGAGTGTAAAAAATCATTTTATGGAGCTCTAGAAATTTTTTGAAGCATTTTTATCAATGCCTTATCACTACTTTGCATTTCAGTATGATAAGAAAGTAATTTATGATTGATTTTGAAAGTATGCAAACAGTATTTTGCATTTATGTGTTTGTCTTTTTTTAGAATTTGAGTACATTTTAATGTAGTGGCCATTTAATTCCAACATTTGCAGTTTTTTAGCATTGCAATAAAATGGAGGAAATTAGAGCAACCCCAACATGATCTATTCAGGACTTACTAAAGTGTAATGGTAGTACTGAGGACTTAAAAGAGGACTTTGAGTCCAGTGTAGCAGAGAGACTGAACCAGCAATAAATGCAGTGTGCAAAAAGCTCATAAGATTTTTCCACATGGTGTGATTATGGTGGGTCTGGAAATTCTGCTTAATTGTGTAGGCAGCTAGAGCTAGAAGCAATGCTTGCTGGTAGTAGTGCTATAGGTCGCTATTGGAAATTTATTAGAATTTTTCCTGCCCAGATTGTTCAGGTTTAATCATGACTTGAAAACAGCTGCTCATTACAGAGTAATCTGCATTGAAACATATTTATTTATTTTTATTCTAAAGTAATTTCACTAACATATTATTTTTAATTTATATATATTTTAAAGTAAATTATTTGGTAATAAAGTTGAAAACCTATACTCGAAGTTTCATAGGTATATTTTCAAGAACAAAAGAAGTTAATGGGTACAAGGTATTCAAAATTCTTCTGCCTGTACTGAACTAAATGAATTCAGGTAGTATTTCTGGGCATTACTTACTGCAATAGATGCCCGTGTCATAAGTGATTAGTGAAGGTATTTTTCTTTAAGAGAATGATTACACTGAATAATTTTATTTGGTTGAAAATTTTAACATAAATATGTAATTTTTCATTGTATCTGTACCTACTTCAGGCTATCAAATGCAAGTCTTAGAAACAAGCTCATTTTTTACCAATTTAAAAGAATATTTGGTAACATTGGGTTCACAGTTGATTTAAGTGGGAAAAAAAGGATTGGGAGATACTCAGTAAATTTTCTTGATGTGTAACTGTATATGATCCCTAAGGAAAACAGAAAATTTAATCCATTCGTTCATTTATTATAGAATCATTAGTTACAGGCAGCTATGGGTCACTTTTAGCTTTAAATCTGGTCATAGCATCCATAACGTAGCTTTACATATGTAACAGAATTCCTAATCCGTGTGATGCTACCATATAACTACCCATCCTCAAGACATGATTCTTACAGTTTGTGGTGATTGGGAGGCTGTATCTACAATCTCCACTTTCTTCTGACTTACACTTAAGCCAAGGACTTAGCGATAATTTGCCATTAAATCTGTGAAGCCTTGAAAGCCTGCCTTTGTTACTTGCTTATGTGCTCTAAAGGCAATATAAATTTGGTATTGCAAGCACGGGGTGCTTGTATTAGGGCCATTAACTTGCTGTTTGTGTAGCAACAAGTATTGGGAATGCACTTTAATATCTTGGTTTGTGACTTGCAGCCAAATAGCAGGTGCAATACTCATCTCAGGCTCTTCCCTCTTTACACTGAAATAAGCTCCTTCTTGAATTCACTTGTAATTTCCTTCTCAGCTTGATCTTTTAGTCTCCATTTGCAGGCTGCCAGTTCTGTGGCTGCGCTGCAAGTTACTAAATGTGTTTTACCAGATTAAGAAATTTGTCCTGCTTGACTCTGAACACAGCTTTTTCATAATGCAAATTTTAAGCGTTGGTACCAATCCAAAGGGCAAAACCTCTTTTATCCAAAGTTAAACTGATATTTCCATGATGCTGAAATTTGATGATACTTTCTGGTTCATAATGCCACTGATCTTTAATTAAATTCTCCAATACACTGTTTAACACCAACACATTTTCTTTGTCCTATTTTTCAAGCCCCTTCTTGAAGTAGATCCTTGTCTCTGAATTCTCTACTCCCCTGCACTTGGTATTTGAAGGGATAGAGATGTGGTGTAGAGCTCTGTCTGGATCTCAGAAAGCAAGGGTGGACAATAAATGGCTTAACAAAGTAGCTGTTTAAACAAGGTAGCATAAAAAGAGGAATACAGACAGCAATAAAACCTTACACCAGTTCAGATGCTGGGCACTCTGCATTTATGCATCATCTGATGCACCTCCCACAGCGTGCTGCACAGACCCTTTCTGTGGTGAATTGTCTTCTATTTTTGGCCATTCAAGTTGTTATATACAATTTTCTTAAAGAAACTCAGTCTATTCAGCAGTGATACTGTCAAACAGAATGGATGTTTGCATCCAAGGAATTTCTTGTTTCGCACCTTAGATAGCGGCAAGAGTGCACATCATGTACTTGTGGGTACTGAGTGGGCAGGAACTGCCTTCAGGCTCCTCAGCTACAACCAATTGACTCAGCTTTTCCTGTGGCCAAGAGTTTGTGCAGCACTGCACAGCCTGAAGCCACACTGAGCAGGTGGCCCAGCCAGCACAGGTCGGCCTGTGCTCAGGTCAGCCGCAGTGTGCATCACCAACTCCTTGAGGCACTACAGCCCCTGCTCAGAAGCATCTTGTTGCACTCTTTGATCCAACTTTGCTGTTCCCAAACATATTCCAAGATTCCATTAGGAAGCTGTTCAGCTAATAGAGAGTTTCCTGACAGGCTGGGATGTTGCCTCTGTTGTACCACCCACCAGAAGCTGGCATGGGGTGCACAAGCAGCTCCCCTGCAGTTGCTTGTTCTGTGGGCAGGTTTCTGAAGCCTGGAGCATGAGCCCCAGGACAGAAGATATAGGCTGTTCAAGGTCAGCAGCTCCTCAATCCAGTGTCTTCTGCAAGTCTCCCAATACTGCTACTGAGAAGGAATCTCTTCTGTAGCATTTCCTCCCACACTGTACTCTCTGGTAACTAGATTTGTACTCAGAATATGAGGACTGAAGCCATCCAGCAAGGAAAATATGTCTTTATAAGGGAACAATTATTGCAATGTCCCCAGCCATATAAAGGAAGAAACAGCAGGGTTATCTGAAAAAACAGAATTCAGTAGAGTCAGTAAAATATTGCTGTGAAATGTTTTTCTGCTGGAAAATCTTACTTCAATGAAATAAATACGGGAACATTTGCAGGAATGTGGGAATGTGTCAACTGCAGTGACATTATTCCTCTGGCAGGGAAAAAAGCAAAATGGTAAATTTGAAGCAGCCTGTTTCTACTTGTTTTTCTTGAAGTATATGGATTTCTCAGGGTTAAGAACACTTTCAAAATATTCCTTTGAATATCTAAAGATGAATCTGTCGTATTGTCAAAATTGAAGGGTAACTGTATATAAATTGCTCTTAAATTTCCATTTTAAAGTAATTTCAATTTTTTTCTGTTATGTTCTATTTTATTTAAGGACAGTTGAGCAGACAGAGATGTGGGCTAGACATGGAGCTGTTTTAAGTGATGAACATCCTCAGAAGTCAGTACTTTTGGTTAAGTTCATACGCCTTAGCCAAGACTTGCCATACTTCCTCCTAAACATGTAAAATAGGCCAAAAATCTTAGAAGAGCAGGCGCAGAATAACCATTCAAAAGATGATACTAAAAACAAAATTTTACTTATGGAAAGTAAATTGTAAAAAGCGTGTAACCCAGCAGGAAATAAAAGGGGAAGAAAATAGGTAAGCCCAAGACCTGATGTACCAACTGAAAAGCAGTAGAGATCTGCTGACATATACCAAATTAAGTAATAATCTCAAGAAGCTGGGAAATTATTAACCTTAGTAAGGAGCTCTAATGTTAGTGGATTGCTTGCTTCATAGGAGAAATGCATGGATGTTTTAGTAATGTGATTTACATACAGAGAACCTGTAAAATCCAAATTACGCCATCATGAAAGTTCTGTAAAAGTCTTCATACACTTAAAGAGAAAATTAAAGGAAATATCTGTAAAATATATGTCTTTTTATTATCCTTTAAAATAAAGACCTTCTTAAATTAGGCAAAGGACTGATGGAGAGGAAAGATGCTTTGAAGGAATGTGACAAAGCTGTTAAGATGTATCGAGTTTCACAGATGTGGAATACTGATGGAAGCTTCAACCTGTGCTTCAGCTTTCTGTATGCCAAAGAAGGCACTGAGCAGTTGTCATAGAAATTCAAGAGTGTGGACATTTCCAGCAGGATGATACAGTTGACACACCAGCACAGTGTTAAAAATAATGCAGTCCCTAGCCACAATCTATAGAGATAGTTAATACCAATAGTCTTAGTGCTGCTGGAGTAGTTTTTGAAATCCCTTACAGAATTGAAGCACGCATTTGAAGATTTCTGGAAAAGAAGGCTATTTTTTTTTTCATTAGTCAACAAGAAAACTGTAGTGGATTATTAAAATATGAAAATGACATTTTGAAGGGAGTTCAGAGAAAAGTGTCAATGAGCAGGAGTCCAGACAAAATGGATAAAAGATTGAAAGAGGAAAATGTAAATGTGATAAGACACCCCCGAGAGACTCTTTGCACTTGCATCCTTATAAAACAATTTTATCTAAAAGCTGCTGTTACAATCATGTGTAAAGGAAAGGATTAGTGTACCCCAGATCAATGACCCTTTCAAATACTTATTTTCGCATCTTGATTTTCTTTTAACCGTTTTGATTTGTCTATGGAACTGTGAAACCCAAAAAGAGACTTTTGTATGCTTTCTCTTTTATTGATATCTTTCAGTAGGGCCTTAAATAGAAATCATTCTTAGGACAACGCTGACAGGTTTGTCCAGCAAATAATGGTAATGTGGCAAACCTGCTTGAAGAAGACCTGACCTTTCCCTCTCCACTCCGTCAGCTACAATCTTTGCGCCAGTGTTCAATATTAGTTAAAAGACTGGGACTTATACATAGGTGTATAAAGCTTCTAATAAATATTTCTAGATCAAATATTGATGCTGCATGTGTAAGTACAAAAAACAGAGAGGCAAAATGGAGCTTTAAAACTCTGTCTGCACTTCTGCAGTACAATCAGCATGGGAAAAAAATTACTTATCAGCTTTCTAACATCCCACTAAGCAGTCCCAACATGAGGTATCAAGGGTTTTGGAAGGAATGTACAGTCATAAAGGATTCTCAGTGGAGAGTCCAAACAAGGTTTCACACCACTTAGAGCCTTGAAAAAGCCTGCATAGCATGGATGAGCTTTCCAGATTACTGAAGGTATGTTGTCAAGTGAGAAGCAGACTAGACTGATTAAAAGGTATAAATGTGTCTTCAAATTTTGCTAGCTCTTATTTCCTTACGCATCTTCAGTTCCAATCAAGCTAGTACTGAACCTTCCTCACATGTATTTGGAATTTAACACGCACCCAATATTACATTTGAGGTAACTATTCACAGAATATCTCTGCAGCCTTGCATTGCAAGACCCAGTGCCCAACATTGCCTTTCCCATAAATACCATAGGGTCATAAATGTTTAGTTACAGATTCTATTAATAATATTATGCATGTAATATATAAGTGTATAAAAAGTTTGATTTGTAATTTTATGGTTCTTTCTTTTTCTCAGCACAAATGAAAAACAGTTACATCTTCCTTCTTCATTTCATATTCACTTTCCCTTCTTCACTCCAGATCAGGATATTGATTTCTTTACCAAAGTGAAAACAAAATATCTAGAAAGATGAAGGACATTTAGTCCTTTTTTTTCTCTTTTTTTTTTTAAATTTAAATTAAATATAAAAATTTATAAGCTATCTAAAAGTATCATGACTTTTTACACAGATAAAGCTTTCAGAACACCACTTCTCCACAGTAGACTTTTTAGCTCTAATTGTTCGTAACAAAGTGATTTTTACTGAAGTCCACCATGACTTTTATTGTAAGACCCACTCAGTTCGTAAGTTATATATGTTTCTTACCTCTGAAAAATCGATGTAAACACATCAGCTCTGGCAGGTTGTTATCAATGTTTCACAGAACATAAAATGAACCTAAAAGATAACCTTCCAAAACTCGGAGGAAAAGACATACTTTCAAATTTGCCTGTCAGTCTATCTCAAAGGAGACAAAGCTGGGAAAAATGTCTTTAAATGTCTCCTATGATCTGTTTCTAAAATTGTTTTTCCCATTGGATAGATCTTTTATCAGAACAAGAGAAAGCTTTATGCTGTCCTGCCTGACAGTGAAGCACATACTTTATACAACTTGCTGCAAGGGTTATCTCATTTAAACTACTCTGTGATCAGCAACCTGTTTCTCCCATGGGGCTCTTCAAATGTGGCTAGTACCCAAACATAAGAGGGAAAAATAAAGCATTTGAAGCCACTTTTTTTGACACTTTTCTGCATTGCTTCCATCTCTCTTATCTACCTTGTATGTGAGGATCATAATTTCAAAGTCACACAGACTCTAGAATAGAGGCCAATCTGTGGTTCAGCACATTCATGTCTGTGGTACATTTTGTACATAAATACCTTCACTGTGCATCCAAGGTGAACTAATTAAAAGACTCTTTGGTATTATATTATTCAGAATATTGGATACCAAAGGAAGTCAAGCTGTGAAGAATCTTTCAAAATGTGTATGAAATAGGTCCCTGTTCTAGGAAGCTTCCTTAGTAGAATATTTAATAATAAGAATGTTGTTTGTAATTTGGAAGAAGACAGTTGGAAATTGATTGAAAAAAAACCCAAAAAACAAGATCAAGATTTTCCTTTGTTCTTAGGCCACTTTGGGGGAATAGATCTAGGTTTTTTAATCTGGAGATGGAAGTACAAGAAAAGGGGTAGAGGGGTTTGTTGTACTTCTTGGTGGGAATAATGGGGACAGGGTTATGCCACAGTTATCTCTGTAATATTAGTGATATAGAAAGCACAGCCCTCTGATCCTTCTGAAGACTCTGATCTAAATGTCTTACATGGTAACTTTAAAAAACTGGTATTTGTATTGGCAAACACAAGTTTTCTTGGCTGCACTGAAATAAAAATTACATCTATCATCAATATGCAACAGAAATCAGAGAATTTCTTTTGAAAGGGATGATACTTTATTGATTTCATCCTCTTTTCAGTCACAGTGTCAGTTATGGATATTTTCCCTTCTGTATGTCTTTGACTTCATGGCACCTAGTCATATGTGCTTAGCATCAGGAAAATTTGGAGTATCTACAGCACTGTTTTGCATTCAAAAAGAATCTCTTCCAAGACTTTGGAGGGGGAGCTGGTGCAGAGACTATTCTGAGAAGGAATATAGTGAGGAATGATGTGGGAAATCAATGCTTGAGAGCCAAGCTGGGTAGAATGTGTTTAGGTAATGTGCCCACATGGAACTGAATCTGAAACTAATGTTGACAGAAGTAACAAGCTTTAACCGATGATGATCAATCCTGAATAATGGCTGCATAATGAGAAGAAGTCTATGGAGTCCCAAATAATATGAGATAATTTACAATGTTCTGAAGCATGAGAGAGTCTGAAATGAGTGAGAAATACCCATGTGTTAACTACAGCTTGAGGCTTTCATTTCAACTGACCTGCCTTTAGTGCTTTAAAGCCACCTGTACTATACATTACAGGGATGCATTGTAGGATCTTTTGGACATGTTTGATATTCACTGCACTTTTCAGAGTCTAGATAGAGGGTATAGGAAGCTTTGCAGTGTACCCGTTGATGAACTGGATAAATATCTCCAAAGTTCTTGTTATTGTGAGTATGAAATTTGCTTCTTTACCAGTAAAAAAAGACAATAATAACTGCAAATAAGCCTAACTCAAGGGAATTAGAAAATTTTGCCAAAATCTAATTGGCATCATTTTTTACAGTACACAAATACATGAATCTCTCCTCTCCTCTCCTCTCCTCTCCTCTCCTC